>VTPC01005631.1:72845-92549 GCA_011009095.1 Ignelater luminosus | reverse complement strand
ATATTCGGCGGTCGTCTAGCACCATTTGGTGAACTTTGGCGATGTTTTCGTCGGTAGTTGCAGTTTTTGGACGTCCCGAACGTTCATCGTCTCCCAAGCTCTTACGGCCACGTTTAAATTCAGCAGCCCAAAATTTCACTGTGGTAAATGATGGTGCAGAGTCCCCATACACAGAATTCAACTCATCTTTTATTTGCGAAGGCGTATTGCCTTTCAAAAACAAATATTTAATGACAGCTCGATACTCGATTGTTACATAAAAACTGCGCGTCCAAAATGGCTGAAACTTTGGTGAGTAACTGTCAACAGATGAACAACGAAATCCAGTAGCTTTTATTTACGAGTGCTGCCATCTTTACGTTGAGGTCGGAAACTTTTCAGACCACCCTCGTAGTTTATAAACATTTCTCAATAATAAAGGTGTCATTTAAATTCCGCGTACCTTCTAGACGTTATGCATGCGCTCTGCAGTATCAACCGAAACGTACTTTCGTCTTTTTTCTCAAAATGCTTTATTTATCAGTAAAGGGGTAGTTCGTTTGTTTAAATATAATTATACTATGTTTTGCTTTCGTAATATTACTGTACTTTCTATCAGTAATTTGAAGTAATGTGGCGTTGTCTGACAGTGCTAAGACGGCAGATTCTAAAAAGTTTACTGTTTAAGAATTTTAAAGGCTTTTCTCCAAAGACTAGCAAGCGCAGCCAATAGCAGGAACACCCTTCTTTTTATCCTTAGAGCTAATAGAACATAGTATGTAAAGATTGTAGAGATACAAGTTTGTGGTAAAGCTTGTTAGGTAAGTTATTTATAGACCAACTTCTGTTGGTGCACTCAACTGATAATTTCCAGACTCTGCAGGAGCGAGGAATCAGAGGAAGAACGCTATATATGGTTTGGCATCGATAACTTTGTGGTTTCGGTACAGTATTGATTGTTTATAGATCTGTGTGGTTTAGTAGAGCGGGTGTTGTCGGTGTAGGTAACTATAGTGTAACATCGAAAACAGAAATAGTAATTTTTGCTGCGGAGCAACGTCTTTTTGGCCAAGGATCAAAATAAATATGGTACTTGGGAAATGTAGTAAAGTAACTAATTTCATGGAAATTACTGTTTAGTATTCTATATTAGTATAAACAGTTGGAGCAAGGGATCAAACCCTAAACATTCCAAAAGACGTCAAAATCAAATCATGATGCAACAGCATGAAAGAAATAATTTAGAATTAAGTAGGTAAATACTGTTGGTGATGTAAGTAAGAAAGGAAATGTCGAGACCAGTTCGTTATCAAAACGATCTCCAATTCTCGATCGGTTTTACCATCCCCGCATTGCGTTGCCTGGCACAGAAGCAACCACGACGAACACATCACTTGGATTTAACTCTTTTGCGTCTAGCGGTGACTATAAAGCCATTGAGGGAATGAGTTGGTGGTTTCCTTGCTTTTTCCTTTCGGAAGCTTCTAAAACTTCTAAATTATATGATGCCGTTTGATTGATAAACTAGTAATAATTGTGGTTATTAGAAACAAAAGGACTGTTAATGTATTGTATCTAAAAAATACTTCTACATCTAATTAAATTAAAATTATATTTCATTAGTCATTACAATTATTTACGATCTGTATATGTTAAGCTGTACCAATCATACAAATATTAACAATATTTCTTACAATGATATGGTAGAAAGGTCATACATAAAAATTTGTGTATTAAATTTATGTATTCGAATAATTTTAGGAATTTTTCAATTTATTTAATATTATTAACGCATACAGTACGCGACATACGTAGCGAACTTTGCAACGATACAAACAATGAAAATCAAGGAAATAATAAGGAGGAATGCAATTTAAAAGCAGAAATGAAAAACGTATATACCGATAGCAGACTTCAAGTAAATGATGTCGTGGAGTCTAATGGATTCATTGCAATGTTGTATAATGATAATTATCCTTCTAATCCCTGTGCTGCAGCAATGATTTCAAGGCGATGGGTTTTAGATAATTGTGTGGATGATGCACAGTAAGATATGTTAGTGTTTTATTTGAGTCAACATTAATTAACTGTTAAATTTAAACCAGAGTAAAATATCAGTATATTAAAGTTGGCGAAATGACCGAGGGAGCAGATGTATTTGTTTATAGTATTAGAAAATCTGTAACTCATGAAAGTTATAAGGAAATACCTTTCGAAATTGAAGGTTACAACGCTCAAAATACTTTTGCGACTGTAAATGCAATAAGATTACATAAAAGCAGCAAGCTAATGTACGTAGATTATGGTAAGAATTAGTAATAGGTGCTGATCTGTAAAAATATTTAATAGTAAACTCAACAAAGACAAAACGTCAATTTGCAATAGGTGATTATCTTTACAATAATCTAAAGTGAATTGGTTTTATTTAAAGTACTACGCCAAGTGTTAGTGTTAAAACCAAATCAATATCATGTACCAGATTGTTATAGCAAATACAAAGTACAATATCTGGAAGATCATCTTACGCCTCATTGCTTACTGACTGTCCAAAGCTTGGTACTACCTGCATACCAAATAACCAAACCGACATCATCCTAACAATAATTAAATGCGATTCGACACTTCTTAGTGCTTTATATTAAACTGCTCATTGTGACTACAAAACGAAATGACAATACCTAACCGCATGACGTTTATTAATATATTGAGACAGAAAGAAGATCGCCATCTAAATAATATCCGGTAATAATATAATCCGATTTCTTTTAGATCATTTCATAGAACCTATACACATGTTTGATCACCAGTTATCTGTTGAACTTTCCTACACAACCTTCATGACAAGAAGAAATGGTAAACTTCAAATGCGTAATGAATATTTACCGATAGTCAATAGCAGTTGTTGTAATCACCATTTTGGGCCTTATTTTAAAAAAGATCATAAAACATGCTTAGACAACAGTCAGTTGTGTGTTCCGATATCAAATAGGTTAAACACTTTCTTTGAACCATTAAGGCCTAGTTTCGCAATGATTAATTAAATCTAACTAAAAATAAGGGATACAGGATACATAATTATATCCATGACAATAATCCTCTAGTTAAATCTAATCGGCGATTGAGAAACCAGGCTTAAGTATCTTGAGTATATACAACAAATATGTTATGCTAATTCAGATTACCTGTTTTAGTATTACTACAGAAGAATGTTGTAACAGTCAAGCTTTTATGGTATATAACAATTCACTACTTGGCATAATGGCATGGTCTACTATATGTTCCGAAGAGACTGGTCTAGATCCTTGGGTTTTTTCCCATGTTGGATATTATAAAAAATGGGTAGTTAATGTTATCTGTAAAAAAGGTAGACCAGCTTGTATAAATTATTTCAACGAGTGGTGAATTTTCAGAGTGTAATTAAAATATACCACAGTAAATATAATATTATTGTTATCAATAGAAACAACACACGATGATTCACATAAAACGAACCCCTTGATAATTTGGATAGTCAACTCAATTTACAAATTCATAAATAACGTTGATTCATGTTAATCTTCAATTAAATTCGTAGATATACAGTTACCAGAAATGGGCACATTTTAAAATGACAATGCACACGTGTCATGTCAAGGTTATGTATTAAACTGAAAACTTTCATAGCCTATAACTAGAAAATTAAGAAAAAAATCACCAATAACAAAATAATAAATTTATATCAATTATCAACACATAACTAACATTACAATTATGTATAAATTCACTCCACCATTGTTGCTTCGTTGCTAAACAAAACTTTATTTAAAAAATTATTATTTAAATTTAATTGATTTAGAAAATATCTGCAAAAGTTAAATCTCTTAGGAGATGAGTGGGCATAACGTGATAATAATGGAACAAACCGCTAACTGACTTATTTCAGTTTCTCTGTCAAGGGTCTTTTGGCTAATGCTTCTAATAGTTGCAATTATATTTTCTACAGTTATAGCAGGTCTTTGGCGACGTTTTCTTAATGTCGATTAACTCTGGGAAGGATTCTTCCAGTCGTTTAAAAAGTTTTCCGTCTATAGTCTGTCCCACGACCAGATAGAGTAATAAAAACGCCCCTTGAAGAGCGGGCAGTTTGAAAGACATTTTCTGATTGGTGGGTCAGTTTCACACCAGCGTAGTTTCAAATTTGCAGGAAATCAGTAAGTTCTTTAATTAAGTGTAAAACGGGCTGCTGTCACCTAGCTCCTCCCATAATGATTTATTACTCTATCTGGTCGTGGGACAGACTATAGTGCTCTACTAACAGAATACCTTCAATGGTTCATAGTAGGTACTGCCAAAGTAGCATCTCTACGACGCGACGCTCGCCATAAATTAATATCATGTCCATTAAAAAACCTTTAACGAAAATTGTATTTCAAGTTTTTTAATTTGCAGACATTTCTAATAGCTCTTGAAATATGTATGTTGGGTTATGTTCGAAGATTTTATGGGGCACATTTTACATAAATCACCCTATATACCAGACTTTGCCAAAACATATATATGTTAGTTTTATTTTGTACAGAAAAGTCGATTTTGAGTCCAAACAAAAAAAAACAGAGATGTTTCTACTTCTTGGATTATGGTCAGTAAATCTGTAAGGGATAATCCAACTTTCTCTATTTTTCTTATGCTTGAAACTAGAATTTTAGAATGATCTTTTATGTAAAAGAGATTGTTTTTTATATACTAAAGAGCAAAACTATAGCACCACATGCAATTTTGCTGTATTTAGCGAAATTACTCGGAGAATAACTCCGTCCCACAAAGTTGTTCTAAATTTTTAAATAATTCAGATAATTAAGGGAAAAACAAAAAACATAAAAGGGGGACTAAAAAGTTTCTCTTAGATCATAACTTTAGCAAAAATTGCGTGTGATGTTGTAGTTATGCTCTTGAGTGTATTTGGTTGATTTAAGTAACCCTGCGCAATGAGGTCTAACCATTATTAAGGTTAGGTCGCATGGAAATAGCTCAAGTACTCACACAGCATTCAAGTTATTGCATCTCAACTGAGGAAATACATTAAAAAAAAAGAAATAAAATATCCTAAAATAGGAAGCTAAAATATAGTATATTCAGAATCAACATTGGTAATTTAGGAATTTAGGAAAAATTAAAAAGGTGTCAATTGATTTACTTTTTATAGAAATGAGTTTATAACTCGTTTGTCGTTCACACCCTAAATAATTAATAAAAAGGATCTTTTCTACGAATCGGCTCTTTACTAATCACATTAGAAATGCGAAAATTTTATTTCAAATAATTTGACGGGCAGTTGAATATATACCATAGGTGTGTACCATAGATAACTGCACATTTTTCGACAATCTGTCAGAAGTATTAGATGACAATGAACAAATATGAATGTGTTTTTAGAAATTGTTTATTTTGTGTACTATAAGATTTTAGTTATTATTTTAGTTAGTTATTAGCTATTTTAGTATGACCAACTTGTTTTACTACATGTAGATAAGCAACACATTAAGCAAATGATTGAATCTCTCAATGTCATTTATTTTATTTAGATTTGCTTTGTTGAACTCCATGTTAATCATGTTTTAATTATTATAATTTTATTCTCATAATATTATTTTTCTTTATTAAGTTTTTTTACAGGTAATGTATAGTTAGATAATTAGTAATAATATAAAAAGTCTTGTCAAGATAACAAGCAATGTACATTAATAATTTTTTGATTTTCTGTATTTTATAGACATCGCTTTCAAAAATCTACTACCACAAAGTTATCCATGATATGCAAAGTGTATTGCCTACCTGCTTGAAGCGACTTAAATTGGGCACGTTCAATTGGGTATATACAAAATGAATGTCCTATAGCAGAACAAAATACGTACGAGAGTATACCAATAATTTGAAAGAGGAAGGTTTAAATTATTCTGCAGAAGATAATGCTAGCCTTCAAACAATATGCAGCATGTCGAAGAAGGTAGGTCCAAGGCAGATGGAGAATTAAAAAATTATACAAGGAGCTGAGTAGGTAACAATACCAAGATAATATTGGTTTTACAATATAATATTGATAACAAAAGTGATATCGGCGATTTAAAGCCTATAAGTATATAGATTATAGCTATGGTAAGGTTTCTATAATTTTTTTCATTTTCAACTAAATGACCGGTTTTGTTAGCTATTTTCTTCTTACATTTTGAGCAAGAATAAGCCGACTTTTTTGTAATTTTTACTAATCAGGTATAGCAAAGCTTTAAATTACCCTTCAGCATGTTCACTTCTCAATCCGAAAACGGAAAAATTATAAAAAGTTTCCTTGTGCACGACTTTTCGACAGCACAGCATAGAGGAGTGCCACGAATGGTATTACCGCGGCCGACAGAGCATTTCCCTTAATCGATTACAGAAGACAGAAGCAGCGCATCGTTTTCATAACGCACCAACAATTTAATAACATAAATTGTTCTCGTGCTTCTTTCATAAAATGCACCGTTTTCGAGTAAAGTCGATTTACTCGCAAGCGGCGTACTTTCTGAAGAAGACATAAAAATAACTTTTGTTAGTAGATTGAAACGACGTAATTTTATTTCTCTATAGTGGCGTAACCTGCATTTTCTGCATAGGTATGGTTACACTTTTCTATATCTACCTTCATGATGAATGTGTCCATAACTAAAATTCAACACAATAGCTCCTAGATTCCATAGAGTAAAAACCATGCAGAGATATTCATTTTACTATTGCACGTTATGTATAAATTAGATTTTGAAATATTACAGGATTTTGGGAAATTCTATTTTACTCGAAAACCGTGCATCTTATGGAATAAACAAAAAAGCACTCTGCCTCAAATTATCCGCAAATTAAAAGAAAACAGTTTTTCTTTTCAGTGACTTAGTGTAAATCTTTTAAGAAGGTGTCGGAATATTTACTTGGTCGTAATATTCTATAAAACGAACATCCTCTGACTTTTGGAAATCGGTTACACTAAACTCATCTACCTGGTCGAAGGTGTGTCACGACTATTAGAGGTGTATGAAACTTATAAATTAGCCTAATCTTACCCTACAGAAGTTAACAATTTAGGCAAAATATGTACAGATAACACATGGGCTGAAAAGTCCCAGGCCTAACAAATAGATGGCGCTAGTTCTATTGCATTCACCGCTTTTTCAGTTAGTACTAACCTTCAAAAGACAGCTGTTAAAATCTCATGATATTCTATTCATTATTTTGTGAGTTATTGTGCTAAGAGTGACGCTACTTTTGTTAGTTTCAAAACAATGGATCAAAAACAATTTCGTGTTTTAATTTTACACTGCTTCTTGATGGGAAAAAATACTGTTCAAGCGAAGCAATGGCTTGAAAAGTGTTATGGGGACTGCGCTCCATCAGAAACAACAATAAAACGTTGGTTTGCTGACTTCAAACGTGGTCGTAGAGACACCGATGATGCAGAACGCAGTGGACGTCCAAATGAGGCGGTAACACCAGAAAACATCAAAAAAATCCACAAAATCGTTTTGAATCATCGAAAAGTGAAGTTGCGTGAGTTAGCTGACATTGTAAAGATATCAAAAGAACGTGTTGGCTTTATATTGCATGAGCATTTGACTATGAGAAAGCTCTGCTCAAAGTGGGTGCCGCGTTTGCTCACTGTTCACCAAAAACAAGAACGTGTTGATGTTTCTGAGCAGTGTTTGGCCATGTTTAAACGTAACAAACCTGAAGTTTTGCTACAATGGATGAAACATGGATCCATCACTTTACTCCGGAATCAAAACGATCGTCATCTGAGTGGACAGCAACTGGTGAACCTCGTCCAAAGCGACCGAAAGCACAACAATCGGCTGGAAAGGTTATGGCCTCGGTATTTTGGGATGTGCGTGGTGTAATATTCATCGACTATCTTGAGAAGGGAAATACCATCAACAGTGAATATTATATAGCGTTATTGGAGCGTTTGAAGGCCGAAATTGCAAAGAAACGACCGCATATGGCAAAGAAAAAAATTTTGTTTCATCAAGACAACGCACCGTGTCACAAGTCAATCAAAACAATGGCAAAACTACATGAATTGAACTTCGAATTGCTCCCACATTCACCGTATTCGCCAGATTTGGCTCCCAGCGACTACTGGCTGTTCGCAGACCTAAAAAAAAATGCTTGCCGGTAAGAAATTTCGCTCGAATGAAGAGGTTATCGCTGAAACTGAGTCCTATTTTGAGGCAAAAGATAAATCGTTCTACAAAAGTGGTATTGAAATGTGAGAGCGGCGCTGGAATGATTGCGTTGTTCTTGATGGAAACTACGTTGATGAATAAAGCTAATTTTGAACAAAAAAAACCGTGTTTTCTTTGTTAGGCCTGGGACTTTTCAGCCCATGTGTTAGCATTGACTATTAACTGACGTTCTATCTAAATTTTCATAAAAATAAATGAATATTGAATGATGGTTCTTATATACTTTTATCATATATTACACCAGCGGGAAGCCATTATAAAATACCGTTTTCCTTGGTGGGCAATAACTTTCAACCAAACCAACGGTAGAAAGAATTTCAGCCCTGAACCTGCAAATACTCAGACGTTATAGACAACTAAAGTTTTTTCTGGTTTTGTAAAAATGTGATTGAGTAAGAAAATAAGTACGGATCCGAATCTGACGTGACACATATGCCGGACTTTTCAAAATTTACTGACAGCACAGTAGCGCTGGCCGATTGGGAATGAAATATTTTTTTTATTTGGGTCACCAAATACAATATAATAATACCAACGTATAATAATAATCCTGAGGTTAACCTAGTAACCTTCAGCGTAGGTCTAGGAAATCATAATTTTTTATTTACTTGTAATAACCTTGCGCTCAAACGACTTGACGCGCCAACGATTTCGCGCCCAAACGACCTCACGTTCAAACGACTTCGTGCCTAAACGACCTGGTTGCTAATTAAACACCTTTCTATAATTTTTTAAATCATCTGTATATAATAAACAATGAGAATTTTGCACAAACATTAACAAACATTAGAAAAAATAGTCATCCCAAATTCAAAGCCCCGAAGTACACCAGACGTAGTTTGAAGAAAAAGCTCCTTGAAGAATATATTATACTAAAATTTTAAATATAAATTTATTTTTGAATTAAAAAGAAACCCGGGCAGATTATTTTTCTGTAAAAATTAAATAACAAAATAAGTCTCACTTTATAACTATCTACAAAACGTTTCAACTGTACTGTATTTTGCTGGCTTCATTTCATTAACTAATCGCAAACTGGAATGTTGTATTTAACAATAATTAATAACAATGCAATATGCGTCAAAAGCATTAAATTATACTTTATCATTATCGTAAATAAATTTAGTATTATCAGTAGAATACATAAATTAAACAGAAGATTGAATGTTATTTTAGATCTACAATAATAATTTTAGTAATGATATTTACATTGTATTTGTGTCATAGAATTATTATTTATGTTCCATTTAATTAACAGCAAGCCTTGTTTACTGTACATTTTTCACTCTTGCGATGTGGCTCAGCAATGAAAAAACTAAATATGCAGTGATAGTGGTAATAATATTCACATTTTGTATATGTGCTTCCCTAGTTCAAACATTTAAATTAAAAGACCTAGAAAATATTGCCGAAATTTATTTTCATATAATGAGTTTACATTCTTCAGGGATATTTAATTACAGCAACAATTAATTAAATTAGAAAAATTAAATGAAATAAAATAATTCTAGCAGCTTTCCGTAAATCTAAGAGAGCCAAGTTGCTACATTTGCTTTATAAGGTAAAATCAATAGTTTTCACTAAAGTTCTTACAAAACTAAAAAGAAAAGATCTAAAAATGTTAAAACAGAGAATGCCTTTGACGAGGTCACAAAGTTACATTGTAAAGACCCGTGACTTAGGTAAAAGAAAAACTTTGAAAGGTCGTAAGGTACAGAGAGAAATGTTAAAATCTTTATAAGTTCTTCTTTGTCCTTTCGTAATTTAATTTTCAAATACCAGGTATACGAGAAAGAATCTATAGAAAAGTTGAATTTATCCAAATCAAAGCTGACTTTAAACCCGCACGTACATATTTTCTAATCTTTCGAAAAATGAAAAAAGTTTATAAGTGCTTCTGTCATTTACACATTAAACAACAACAACACTTTTTAACTGTTCCTAATTATATTAATTAAAGCAAAGGAAATTTAATAAAGCCGTAGGCACATTCTAACCTAAATTAATTAACTACACGTTACCAAAACTGCACAAGGTAATTCAAAATAATCCTCTTGGATAACATAATCTGCAGAAATATTATAACCGAGTTCATCTAGGAGAGAAATGCAAGAACGTAGAAACATCACTGGGAAACACAGTGTAGCTGTTACCGTTTAATTCAAAATTTTACTGCATATTTCAAGCATAAAAGCAAATTATAGTCTTAACACTATTAGCACGTACACATAAAATTATGTTTGAATAGAAGAATATGCAACATGTGAAACGTTCCATCCGGTTTAGTTTAAGATTTCGAGTCAATTTTTCAGCGTAACTTAATTATCTCTAGAAAATATTTTAGCTCCTCTAAGTACCCACATATGGAACAGATTTTACACGCGTGTTACGTCCTTTAGTTATTTTTATTTTCATTAACAGGAAAAAGATTGTAACTGAAAGATCATGACATCTTGAAAACTTATTATAAAACGCACCGTTGTAGGTCTTAAACGTTAAGTTAAAGGATGACTGACAAGAACGTATGCGTTAAATTCAAGACCCCCTAATACTTCTACTAGCAAGACCCAAATGTCTCTTAATATTAATAGTGTCTCTGTCATTCCTTAATTTTCGGTCCTTGACAGTAGCTCATAACCTCTTCTTGCCATAAATCAACATGCAGAACCTGGGGCACGAGTGACATTGCGTATCTAACGGTGAACGAACTCGTTTTAAACTAATGTGCACCCAGAGGAGCACCCAACTAATAAAAACAGTGTGGAGAAAAAAAACACGAACTTCCCATGCTAAAAATAGGTTCGTGAACGAAACTTTAAATATATCCCTGTAGGCTGTAATGGTCTAACTAGTCTTCTCCGGGGTGTAGAAACACCCAGTAATGAAAATTCGTTTCACCGTGCGGGCACTGAAAATTTCGTTAGTGTTGAGCATGTTTTGGTTAAATATGTGATTTTTTATTTGTTATAAATTTCCTACAGGAACAGTATTTTATTATTTTAAGGTTAGTATTTCTATTAGTAGTAAAGTTATTAATTTTTTATTTGTGTTCAAAAGTCTCCCAATCGGTAATTTTTGCAATCCAAGATATATAATGTCCAACATTTGTGAATACCCAAGGGTCTATTCCAAGTTCTTTAGAGCAGCCTGTAGACCATGCCATGACTCCTGTTAATATATTATCACTAACAATTAAAGCTTGGCTACTACAACAATCGTCATAAGATATCCTGTGCATAATTAGATAAAAATATCAAAATTACGAATTATAAACAGAATATTCTCACCCTCTAGGACTAACACAAAACAGATCGTCTTTCAATAAAACTATGTTTTGTTTATCGAAATACGATTGAAAATGACTGTTGCACCGAGTTTGAGCAACAATGGGAACGTATTTTTTTAGCACGGTACCATTATGAAAGTACAAGGCATGTCCTCGTTTTGCCATGGCTTCTTTGTTATTTAATTTAACTGCTCTGACGATCTCTAAAACGTTTTTTTATTTCTCTTTCAAATTTTTAAAACACAAGCAGTTTCATCAGAAAAAACGTTTTATCAAAATTCATTTCGAAATACTTACCTGGTATGAATTTAATTTCCGTACGAGATCGATGCAAACACAGGGCATTTACAGCTGCAAATAAATTCAGTGCGTCAAAAGACGAACTATTAAAATCGTACGTCTTATAATCCTTATGGCATAATCTTTCTTCAATTTTATATGTACTAATCTTTTGATGCTTAGTGTTAGCCCATCCCACTTTAAAATATTCGTAATTATATCTGAAAGAAATAATCAACTTCGAAAGAAACTAGACTTAGAATTCTTACCCTGGAAAATCGCAACAATTATCTAAAACCCACCATTTTGTAATGATTACTCCCAAACATGTTCTATGAGGATATTTCGAATGATATAACAGAACCGTAAATGCACAATCTAAAGGTGCCCTTTCGACATTATCGCTAACATCGAAGTTATCATCATAATTATAAAAATTAGTATGTACTTGTATAGTAAGTAGATCTACCCTTTAAAGATTC
Source organism: Ignelater luminosus (assembly GCA_011009095.1). Classification (NCBI taxonomy): domain Eukaryota; kingdom Metazoa; phylum Arthropoda; class Insecta; order Coleoptera; family Elateridae; genus Ignelater; species Ignelater luminosus. The sequence continues at coordinate 80,274 of VTPC01005631.1, read as the reverse complement.
TTTACTAAAATAAATACGTTAGATTGAATGCATAATATTTACCATAACAAAATTACAGTTAACAGTTTAAACATATTTCAGAGAGTATTCCAGTTAAATGGCCTTTCCGTTTCGTTATTTTTACGTGTACTGACAAAGTTGCACCGTTAAAACTTATTGATTGTTATTGACGCAATAAATAATGCAATAATTATTTATATGCTTACTACATTAAAAAATCTCTTTGTGTTTTGTTAATAAAAGTTTGCAACGTGACTGTGAAAAACGTGGAACAAAGCCAAAAATATAACACGCGGGGAATGATGCTAAGAATATGACTTCAAAAATTCGGTGGAAATTCCACGAATGGTTTGCTGAACCTTTTGATTAAAATGAGTGCAATTATTTCACCCGCATTCCTTAAGAGACAAATGGGCAATTAATTTCGACATTCCTCGGTTTGTAAAAGTATCTTGCTGATAATAAAACTTTTGATTACATCAGTTAATTCTTTTTCATAAAAATGTTTCTTATACGCTTGTGAAAGAACAACGGAAATTAGATTTTCTCTTCTAAAGAATTCTAGAAATATTTTTTAATAGACTCACGTGTTTGGAGTTAGAAAAAGCTTTGAAACCCCTGCTGTAAAGAGCATTTGGTGTATCATTTGTCAGGTGTGAGCCAAAGTGATTCGATTTCAGCACGCGCTTATACCGTATGTTGGAGAGTGTAACACCCTTTTAGGATGGTTTCCATGCTACCACTTCAACAGAGCACCCTTTGAGCGACAGTCTGGTGGCATTAAGTGATGCGAGATCTAAGGCATTGGTTCGTTGTTCTGTTAAGGGTTATGCTCTCGTTTCAAGTATCTTTTGTTTATTTCTTTGTGTTATTGCAGTGATATTCTAAATACTATTCTTAACTCTAAAAGAAAATTTTATAAATAATTTTATAGAAATTTTACAACTTTCCTACGTTTTAGTTGGGTCATATATAGGAAATTCTAGGAAAAGCTAATAATTTTCACTAACTACGCTTAACTAACTTTATAATCCTAAACGTAAAGTTTGACGTGCATGTATAGACAAATCAGTGTCTTGAGAATTATGTAATTTCCTGAAAGACCATTCAAAATCTTGTTAGTACTTCAAACACAACATTATAAGCTTACTAGAGACAGTTTGAAATAATTTGTTGTCAATATATCTGTAATATAGATTATTCTCTATTTAGACACTAACTTTTTAGTGGTACACACAGAAATTGATTTAAAGAAGTAACTTTTGTCTTCGAATATTTTAAGTAACTCTATATTTCTAATAAGTGATAAGTTAGTAAAAACTAAAATCGAGTTTTTCTATTATTGCTTGCTGTAGAAAATAAATACAGCATATGGTTATTTTTCTGTGGAATAGAATATTCCCTACACGCGCCGTGTCTTGAAAATTAAACAGAGAAAGCAGACAGAATTGGTAGTAACACCTCTATTTGTCATCACTCATCAGTAATGATATAAATAATAAATACAACTGGTATTTCAGTTATGTGTAATTTTAGTAAAAGTGAAGATGGTAACTACAATAAGAAAGAAAGTAATGCATTTCAGAAAATATTACGTCTATTATTCAAAATAGTACACGAGAAGAGAAAGATCCCGAATGCCACTACTTTATAGTAATCAAACAGTCAATGAAGCTTCTTCCGTCTTTTCTAAATATGGCCAAATTACATTGTGACGAAAACAATTTCACATTTATTTTCCAGTTTTACGACCCGTCACGAACGCACATTTTCCAATACACTAATTCTGTCATTATTAATGTCTTCTTTTCATTTAAAAGTATTTTATGGCCACGTAAATTTTAAGCGGTAGAAAGGGTACAAAACCATGGAGAATAATAGATACACGTAGGTAAAAGTAAAATATCAGACTGAAAGACTTAAGAAAGAAATGAAATTGAGAAAGTGGAATGTGACTCAAACTTGTAAGCTTTTAACCACGCAACTCAATAGTCAGGGGTTAAGACTTGCAACTCTACGAGGGTGGTCTGAAAAGTTTCCGACCTCAACGTGAAGATGGCAGCACTCGTAAATAAAAGCTGCTGAATTTCGTTGTTCATCTGTTGACAGTTACTCACCAAAGTTTCAGCAATTTTGGACGCGCAGTTTTTATGTAACAGTCGTTTGAGTGAGTTGATGTGAGTTTTTTTGTGAAAACGGACAAAATCGAGTATCGAGCTGTCATTAAATATTTGTTTTTGAAAGGCAATACGCCTTCGCAAATAAAAGATGAGTTGGATTCTGTGTATGGGGACTCTGCACCATCATTTACCACAGTGAAACTTTGGGCTGCTCAATTTAAACGTGGCCGTAAGAGCTTGGGAGACGATGAACGTTCGGGACGTCCAAAAACTGCAACTACCGACGAAAACATCGCCAAAGTTCACCAAATGGTGCTAAACGACCGCCGAATTAAAGTGAGAGAGATAGCAGATGTTATGAACATGTCAAAAGAACGTGTTTGTCACATATTAAATCAACATTTAGGCATGAGAAAGCTGTCCGCGCGTTGGGTGCCGCGTTTGCTCACGTTAGACCAAAAACGTGTTCGAATGAATATTTCCAACGCTCTTTTGGCGCAGTTTAGGCGAAATAAATCCGAGTCTTGGCGCCGATTAATTACTGTAGATGAAACTTGGATACACGATTATACGCCCGAAACAAAAATACAGTGCAAACAGTGGACTGCAAAGCGGAACCGGCTCCAAAAAAAGCAAAAACTGTTTTTTCGGCTGGGAAACTGATGGCGACTGTTTTTTGGGATAGTCATGGAGTTATTTTAATCGATTATCTTCAAAAAGGAAAAACCATTACAGGAGCATACTATGCATCATTACTTGACAAGCTGAAGGCAGAACTTGCGAAAAAACGGCCACATTTGCAGAAAAAGAAAATCCTGTTTCACCAAGACAACGCACCGTCTCACACCTCAGCGGTTGCCATGGCGAAAATCCACGAATTACGGTTTGAACTGCTTGACCATCCCCCTTACTCACCAGATCTAGCCCCAAGCGACTTCTTTTTGTTCCCTCATCTAAAAATTGCTCTCGGAGGACAAAGATTTTCGTCAAATGAAGAGGCAATCACCTTCGTGAACAATTATTTTGCAGAGAAAAATGCCGAGTACTATTTGGACGGGTTACAGAGATGGGAGCATCGCTGGGAGAGGTGTATAGAGTTACAAGGAGAAAAAATTTCAGAAAAAATGTATCTTTGTTAGGTCGGAAACTTTTCAGACCATACTCGTATATTAGAAGACCCTAGGTGTAATAAGACTATTTGGTTAGTTTTGGACCCAGAATAACAATATATGTTTGGTATACAATTTTAAGACATCCTCAGAGTCATGGAGATAGACAATAACAGAAAAGAAAATAGAAGATTGACAATGTAAATGAATGTCTTGTAATAATCATGCAGAATATCAAGAAGGAACCGGGTGGGAAATGGCATAATTACAGAAGTAATGAACGTAATAGAATTCACCTAATAGGAAATTTATAGAGGAAACAATTTGCATGGAAAAGAAGAGAAAACCACCCAAAAACACTATCAGTGAACCTACAAAGGTCAGTGGTACAACTGAAACTTATGAAGAAGAAATCTGGAGTTTTAAAACATACTATGTCACATGAGATTTTTAGAGTTCAAGATAGTACCTTTCAAATTTAACTAAAGTAGACATTGATAAATTAATTAGCTGGTTCTATCTCAAACACGTACTCGTCGTTTACGACAAGGGATTATCTCTACTCTGTGTGAACTGAGCAGAGGCAATAGAATATTTAATTGCATTCATGCAGATGCATACTTGAGCGGAGTAGCTGAGTAGTTAACCTTCTAAGTTCGCATTCGGAAGTTCTTAGTTGAACCAAATATTTTCATTTAAGGTTTTCCGTGGTTTTCCTTAGCAGTGCAACAGTAACTTACTTTTGAACTTTCTAAATATTTTCATTCTTCTATGCAAAAGAGCTTTGAGCGTCCTCCGAAATACAGAAGTAAAACACAGTAACCCTCTTTCCTTCCTGACCCAAATATGCAGTTAGGTTTTTCATAAGCAATATAATTTAGTTTGCACGACTTTATAAAATGCGTGGGTTTAGTAAATTGCCAATACAACTGTATATGTTTTATCACTTTTGGTATCTTTTTTATCCTTTTTACCTCATTATTAATGCTAGCTTAAAGCGAGGCTACTAAGCTTAGCATGTTTCTTTTAAGATAACACAGCTAATAACTTGAGGTAACGTAAGGGAACGATCGGAAGGAAATGTTTGTACATACCTGAAAGGGTACACATTTGATTTCTTCCCGTACGTAAGTTTTTACCGTTTGTGATCAATTTTTGATACTGTTTGGTCCCATTTCCTAGTTTAATTTAACTGGTCTATACTTTCAAGTTTCTAATCTAACCTAGATAAACCTCCATTTGATTAATGTTATCAAAAGAGCAAGAACCTTAATGGAAAATACAACCTTTCCTAATTCTAGATTTTGTTGGTAATGTCTACAGCAATTTAGACTTCAAACCCACTAGACTGATCAAAATAATAACCAAAGCTACTTACAAAACAAAAAAAGAAACAAAATTAGCTAACTTTTAACAAGAAAAACGTGATGTATATGATAATTCTACGGGAAAACTATATTATCAATCAGCAGTTGTTTGGCTCCAAGTGTTCCTTTTTACATGTTTCCCAACTTTTGAAGATTTGCGGCATTTATCCAGCAATACCCTTTACTAGTCTGTTCTGACTCACAGAGTGTTTTAGTTGTATACCAGGGTTTTTAAAGGCACTTCAAACAAACATCGAAATCTGACTTCTTTAAGAATAACAGGAGTCATAAGAACGGTTTCTACTATGGAGTTCTTCTAGATATTTTTTTGTTAAAAGTTATGATCAGAGTCGACGAAATTCCTGCCTAAACTCCAGAATGGCAGATTCGAGTCATTGCTGAATCTGGAAATGGATAGGCAATCTGGTTTTTGCCATGAGATTCGATGTTGCCCCAGCAGTATACCTGAAGAAGAATTTTTAGGTAGCTGTTGACAGAGATGTCTGGATAAATACTACATTAATTTTGCCACCTGACAAACTAATCTGGTTTACAGATGAATCAAAGACTCTCTATGGCACTGAAGGAAGAATTTATGGTGTGAAATCAAAGACAGAATTTTGGTCCTCTTTATGAGAATATTCTACAATCTTCTAGGCAGCGCTTTACGCAATACTAAGATGCATAGCTGAAGATTTAAAAAGATCTTACGCAAACAAACATACATTTACGTATTCACAAGCAATCAAAAATCACTTAAAGCTCTTCAGAGACCAAAGTAACGTCGACACTTGTAATGGAGTACCTTAGTGTAGAGTGTATCCAGGCAGATCATAATACAGTTGAATTTATTTGGGTACCAAACCAAAGAGGTATGGAGGCAAAGAAGAAGTCAATGATTTAGCTACACTAGATTTAAAAACCTATTCTTTGGGCTAGAGCCGCTATAGGAATGCAATCAAAGTCAGATCTAGGCTGATTATTTCAAAGATAATCACGAGGAGCTGGACCATCAGAGGAGATAGCTGAGGAGCTCTGTACGGCGAGCAAAACTCATCTAAAAGCCACAGTAGGATGGTTCGCGGGTCATTTGCCTGTGAGAAATCACTTTCATAATATCAAACTGTTTAATGATGATCCAGACTGCAGATTATGTGAAGAAGACGCTGAGACAGTAAAACATACCTTAGCCAGCAAGGCACTGTTTCGCCAAAGATCCAAACTATTCGAATTTGATACAATAGAACCAAGGAATTTTACCTTCTTCACGACAAGAAACCTGTGCTATGCTGAGCTGAAGTAAGCACAATAAACCTTCTGGGTTGCACTTCATCTGTTTATCATAGGCAATTTCCAAGGTCAATAACGATAATAATATCTTGTTCTTGCATAAGGTAACTAGGAGTAAGATGCAAAGATTGAGAACATCTACACAAAGGGTCGATCTGAATTTAAAGACCATTGTTTAATGGGCCATCTCGGAATAACATGATAAAAAAATTTTCTCAATTATTTGAATATTCATACAACTTACCGCCAATCTTTAGTTTCAGCAAAAAACGTCCATTCTTTAACTCTTGATCTAAAAATTTTTGCAGACATGTAGAATTCAATTTCATGCTACCAAGGTTTTAGCTAAATATAAACTATACAATACTGAAGTATGAAATAAAGACAGTGAGCAAGTCATGTTTCGAGAGTTAGACAACGTACCGGCTAACATAAGGCATCTTTTTGTACAATCAGTAGCTAGAGGGTAATGAAAATCAAGCAGAAATCGCGGTTATTTTGTCTCTGTTGTGGTTTATAATCTTTATTTTGTGCTTCCACACGTTAGATTTGTAGTCGTACTGAAAAAAGGTCGTCAGATAGGTTAGAACATACTTTGCCTTTTTTCTTTCAAAATTCCACTGTTAAATTAGAGGTACTACAAATGCATCTCCTTGCAAATTTCCTAACAAGATACAAGAATAGCTCTTGTTGTGGTGACTAAATTCTTTATTCTTTCTTAAATGGCGTAACAATTTCTTTTGAAGATTCTGCGTAAATCCTTTGGTGTACTAGAGATGTCAGACCTAAAAGTACGTAAAATGGTCAATACCTTGTAGTAACAACAAACACATAGAAAATGTTATCTTAGTATCATCTTACGTATGTTCCTTTCAAAACATTCAGAATTCATCTGTCAAAATTGTGCACTTATTTTCTAAATACTCTCTGTAACTTATGAGATAAATATCGCCAAAGCAAAAACCAAATATTTTGATTTATTAATAGGCACACACAAACTCAATTTGAAAATAGTTGTTGCTCTTACGTGTAAGGAGCTATTCAGACTGTAATTTTACAAGCAGAAATGTGCTGCTTTTTATTACTCCACTCCTTTTTATATTCATAGTGTTTCACTCCAAACGCAAAATAGTTTCTGGTTAGTAATTTGTACCTGTCTTTTAACATTATTTTATTAAGCTTCTGTTTGTATGAAAACTAAAAAAAGTACAGATACTTCAACTTGGAAATACATTAAAAACTCTATCAACAAACACATGTAACAACTGTAAAGATAAATAATCAAAATTCCAACGACTAAGTTACGTTGAAAGATAACAGAAACACCACACTTACCAGAAATTACTCATTGAATTTTAAAAGTGCAGATAGTTTGGTTAAAATTGTTAAATCGCAAAGTACAGAAAATATTCAATACTTATCTTAAACTACCAAAAGCTCTTCAAAACAAAACAAATGTCAAATGTTCAAACGAAACGAATTGGGTTTGAAATATTTATTTGTATTTACTCTTGTCTGTTTGTATTTTACATTAAAACTGACT
>VTPC01005631.1:23732-60483 GCA_011009095.1 Ignelater luminosus | reverse complement strand
TATCTTTTTTCGTTAATTGTATTTGTAAATAGTGTAAATAACCATGTACTATACGGTTGGCTGACTGGTAAAGGAATGGGCTGCATTCGAAGTGCAGCCACCTCTACGTGGAGAGTTCTGGGTTGTTTCAGTAATTTATTGGTGAGACAAGCAAAGAGCTGCCCAAATAGAGGTTTTAAGTGTAGTATTTCTGTTCTCAGGGAACCACAACGAAGTATTTAGAAACTATTAAAAGCATAAAAACATTACCAGTATACTTCGAATTTAAAGCTAAAATTTTGACTTTTTTTATATTTTCCCAAACTTACGACCCTTTGCGCAAACTAAAGATCAATAGTATGATTCTTTTAATTATTTTTCCATTGATGAGTAAGCTATTACGCGATTTGTGAGCTATATTAGAATTCGATACTTGAAAGTGTATACATTGAGTTTACAGGTTAAAATTTTGACTTTCTTGTGTTTTTTTCCAAATTGTTGGCCCTTTGATCGAAATGAAAATCAATAGTACGATTTTTTTTATTATTTTCCCATTAAACTGTAAGCGATTAGGCAAATTTTGAGCCCTATTAGAATTCGATACTACAAAATTACAGATATTTTCTCGACCCGTCCAATGTTATACTCTTTCATTTAGTATCCCAATACGAATTGTTATGAAAAAAGCATCCGCTTTTTAAAGATGAAACATGGAAAAGAAAAATACCTAGTTGCCGATAACTTCAACTTTATGCATGCACGAGTTATTATTCAGTGTAAAGAAGCGAGTATAAACCAACATTAATTAATCATAAATTAAATTATAAGATAAAATGTAAATAACTAAGTATAAACCTGCCCTAATTTGTTTGCAGTTCTTTTGAGGATTTTCTACGTCCGTTTGCACAGATTTGACCTTCTTAATCATCACTGAAAATTTGGTAGCAGGTTTGTGAAACACGCTGTATATGAACAGAAAGCTTTCTTCATAAAAGTTTTTTATTAGATTGTTGAACATGGACCTCTGAAGCTGCTCTAAGAGTATGAAGGCCTTTAACACTTTTTGATGAATACAAATACTGTTGAAAATATCATTAGGAAGTAGTTTTATCAATGCCTTCTAAAAATTATTTTAACAAATGCTTTATATTGACCATCTGAAAAGAATAAAGTAATAATGTTTGAAGATAAATACTGAAACAATCCCAGCAAATACCAAACCACTGGCCCATTCCATATAAGTGGGAGAAATGCCCTACCGGTTAATACTTTATCAACCGTCAACTATAGATCCATTAAATATAAATGTTGGTCAAAATTAAATCTGTTCAACAGAAACTTTACAGCAAGTTATTTGCAATTATTACCATCAATATACCATTGCTAAAATCATTAGTCAATGGTTTATCAGACTTTTAGTGTTTGCTCGGAATATTATTAATTTATTGTACAATGAAACAAATTTGACTTTGTAGATTAAAGAATTTAAAAAATTAATGAGAGCTTTAAAAAGAAAGGATGGTTGCAATCGCGCGCAGTAAAAATAAACGAAGTCGAAGTTGCAAAAACAGCAAGAAATGAGAAATCTATATAAAAAAAAGAATGAAAGATAGATTAGAATATTAAAAACACAAAATGTAAAGAAAGCTGGGCTAACAGGAATATTAAATACTGGTGTAAATTATAATGCTAAATGTTTGGGTCAAAACTCTTTCAAATAAAAATAAAATGCTAGTTCTATCGTCTGACAAAATTGAAATTACCTTATCGTGATAAAAGCTATAAAAAGCTGTGTAATGTGGTTTCCAGTTTTAATTAAAATGAGATTTTACTTACTCAGAAAGGTTTATTAACATTTTGCATATTAAATTTCATTAAAACGAACTAGGCCGTTTGAAATATTAAAGGGGTAAAAGACAAACCAATTTTAAAACGTTTTCAGGCTTTAATGTAAAACTTCTATAAATAATTTAAACAAAGGCTGGACTATCTAAACCTTTAATCCTTCATTGATATAACTAAATGATTGTAATAAGTTTTCTATTGCGTTTATAGTATATTACGTATTTCTCGCCAGAAATACACTGCCAAGCTTTAAAATAATAAAATATTTTCGGTTTAAAAATATATTTAAGAGAATTGGTATGACTATTTGTTTTAGTCGTTAAGAACGTTGAACTACAAAGTTAGTTTATATTCAAAGTAATTTCTGACACTTTAAACTTTCTCTACATAGGTCTATGTAGTTTGTTTTCCTGCTATGTTAACTATTATATTACGCTATATGCGTCCTTTCTTCAATTTAATAATGCCACTGTGAACTCGTACTTACACATTCTCTTTCCTTTAGGAAATCCAAGCTTTCATATGCACATAAGTATAATTAGGGTAGTTGGTAATTAACGTTGTGTAAAGCTTACTCTTCATTTTTGGAACATACATACAGTTAAAACAACTAACCTAGTTTAAGTAACGACAAATAAAACAGAAAGATTAACAAACATGGGTTTGTTTGTCAGCTCCATAATTTTGTCTTTCAAATTGCTGTTATGTAACAAAATGGGTGCATTGCGCAATACTAGAACAGAAAAATATTTCAACGTCACAATAACAGCAAAAATTGAAAAATACACTTTTGTCGCAACAGGAAAACAAGCTGATCTTTCATGGAACTAATTTAACCAATTCTAACATTTAAACCCTCCTCTAACGACTAAACTTTCCAGTAAAATTGTAAAACAAATAACAAACAGTATTCTAATTACTCTACTAATGAGTTTTAAAATTTACCGTTAACAAAATATTTACAGAAGGTTGAAAATCATTTGCTTTTTAGAATATAAAACGTAATAATAAAAATCTCAAGATAATTTTCCAAACAAAAGAAAAAGAATAAGGATAAAATTGCAATCGTCTGAAAGAATGACATAAATGGGTCGAAATGATTGATTGAATCATTATTTTGTTTCATTATTTTCGCTCTTAATATTCGCTGGTTTGCATTAAGTATTATCTCCACAATAATCGCCATAAATAAAAATAACTTACAGATCATTGAACGAGAAACAATTGCTTTTCTAATATTTATTTTGTTATACCTACTTGTTTATTGGGTACAAAATTTAAATTTTGTATAGAAAGCTTATTCGAAACAATATTTTAAATTAATGCTAACAAAAGCAGACCGAACTTTCGCGTTAGCTTTAAGTTTTACGAGATTTCCCTGGCTTCTGAAAATATTGCTTTAATAACTTTCAAAATATTAACCAAAAAGTAATTTGCATAAAGTAAGATTTTAGTGGAAAACATGATAAAATTATTAATAGTGTCAAAATTTGTAGCAAAAGCTGGGTATGCAGGAAACTCCGGTCTCGTCGCTTGACGTCATTTCCGGTAGAATTCTCTCTTTCCGGTAAGCTCGTAGTGTCATCGTAAAACACGGAGCATTCTACATTTCTCCTTTGTGCCCGTAATTTAATTCCCAAAGCTCTTCTAACAGTAAAGAGACACTTTTTGATGTTGTCGTTTACCATATACATTAGGGATCAAAGCGAGCGAAATTGATATTTTTTAAAAGACAAAAATGATGTAAGAAGCTTGAAGATGCCTTTGCTATTTTTCATTATGTCTACAATGAAGCTTTTTCTAAGTAAGTTATTTATTTAATGATGAGAGGAAGTACGAGAAAGCTCTACCCACACAAGCATTTCCAGTATACTACTGCATACTTCCAACTAACAACGTATATAAACAGAATGCTTAAGATAATTAACAATTTGTTCTCAACTATGACAACAGGAACCTTCTTGAAAAGTATCATTCGTTATAATCGAAACCCATTTCCTATTCTGCACTAAACATTTATTACAAAGAGGGTTCACTTTTGATAAATGCTTACTTTCCTCCGGCATTCTTATAGAATATAAACTGAATTTAATATACAGCTGTCTTCTTCATTACACTAAATCAAGGCTATTTATTATTTATGACTGAAGATTCCACTACATAAGTCAAATATTTCGTTGAAAAGCGTAATTTTAGTCCAAATTTAACCCTAGATATATAAATGGGGTCGCGAACAAATGGCCTGTGAAGAAAGAAATTCCTCTGGCCCTTCCATTTTTCCCTTGAAAAGAACTAGAATTTGTCTGAACTTCTTTTACTTAAATAATCTAAGTTAGATGCCGTTAGCGTTTTATGTAGAAAAGTACTTAAAAGGATTAGGTAATACAACATGATAAATTTTGTAAATTAATATTAAAGATAAAAGTAATTCAAGAAATGAGACTGGAACATTTTCGGAAAAAATAGTTTGTTAATGAATTCTCAAACAATATGATTTAAGTCTAGAATTTGGTTTTTTACTTTATGTTTTAGATTAGAAGATTGGCATTTACACTCAAAGAATTTGTATACTAGGAGATTACGAAAAACAATTATACATATACAACTGGTTGCAAAAAGCTCAAAACATAATAAAGTTAACAAGAACAGAACAAATCGAATAATATCAGAATTTGGTATGGTTTACTATTACTATTAAACTAATGCTGATTGATAACGTTTATGAAAAACGAAAGTGATAAGTATCAAAAGTAACGACAGAGTAAACGCAGAGTTAAAACTTAATTGCAAGTTTGAAAACTAAAATCAATTTCATTCGTTTAGAAATTATTTTTTAGACTGATAAAATGGATGTGATTCTAAAGCGGATTCCTCGAGATCACTATTAGAACAGAAAACTCACATCACTGTTTACAGGTACTAAAATCATTCGAGCCGTTTCTTTACTGATGAGTTAATTGCTTTTTTCTACATAGACCATTGCCTAGTCTTAGTTTTAAGTAAATGATTGTATGTCGACATTATCTTCTTTTGAAAAACCTGGATAGTCAAGTCTACTAGGATTACCCGCCCATTGTTTTGGTTTGGCCAAAATTCTAAACCATAATCACGCGTAAGGGGAACGTTTTTGGATGATGTCAGGATTCCTATTCAGCTTATTGCATTGCATGATCTAAACACTTGAGATTTCATCTTCATACCTAGTTTAGTCTTGGTTCTAAAATTTGAAAGATTATGCGGAATTGTAAGCTAAAGTTATGTCACAGCAGGTTTCCCTTATAGATCAAGCATATATGTAAGTTGCCGAGTTTTGATGAGTTGAGTTTTCTCCATCCTTTTTTATACTTTTCTCTAAGTTGGACTTAATTAATTGGTGAGCTATACAGGATGATTTATAACTAAAGATGAAAAGTAGAGTTTCCTGAGAAAAAGCTATTTTGTAAAGAAAAGTAATAGCGGGTCGTGGAAAAACTTTTAATTTTTGTAATGATTTAAAAACTGAAAAAGAGAATGACTTAAATTGTAGTAGATGTTCGAAAAAGTATACCAACTGCCAAAACTTGCCTTTAGAGTTTGTAATACAGCTCCTATAATTCTTTTCTGTAATTGTTCTTCATTATTAATTTCCTCAGTATTAGACTAATTGTTTTAGGTGACCCAAAAGTTGAAAACCCAATGAATTCGTATCTAATGATCTTGCAAGTCATTGCTCTAGACTACGTCTATCTTGAACTATAGCTTTTAGAAAAATTAGAAATGTAATCAAAACTTCGCATGGTTGTGGGAATTCTTCATATCCGGAAAGAACTAGTAAAAAAATAAGGAAAAAAGGAAAAATAACTTTTTAATTTAAAAGAAAGAAGACATAATCCATCAAAGTGACGACTTCCAATAGAATAGCTTTAGACGGAACGAAAATACAAATACTGATCTTGATAAAATTTTAGTAAGAAGCGTAAAAGATGATACCGTTTCATATATTATTACTAAATTGGCCACCAAAATACTGAGCACTAATAAAGTTTCGCAGTGTTTCAAATATGCTAGAGCTATTTTAGTTTATAAAAGAGGAGATGAGAAAGATTCAACAAATTGGCGACCAATCACTATCTGTTCTATCATCCGTCAGATAGTTGAAGAAGTCATTAATGATAAACCACAAAGCTTTGCTTCAATTAAGTAAGGAACACCATCGGGGATTTAGTTTCTCTGCAGAAACATTTATAAACCCCAAAGTCTTATAGTCCATTTCGGATAAAGTGAAATGCAAGAAAGAAAATAAAAAGCATTTGGCAATATTGGTCATAATCGCTTTAAGAAGACTTTAGAATGTTATAAAATTCCTTCCCTACTTGTTAATATGATCATGATCCTTTAAGAAAGAAATACAACTCCAATCGAAACCACAAATGGTAAAACAAAACATATAAATACTAATAGGGGTGTATGGCACGGTTCTCCTCTGTCACCGACAGCATTTAATCTGGCTATTGATTTTATACTCGAGAATGAACGAAGCAACCATTGCTAATACCTATAGATACTCTCTGAAGATTTACCACCATTGTTTTGTTATGGATTTTGCTGGCGACCTTTTAATTATTGGAAAAAGCACTGCCTTGGCATCTGCTTTAAATAAAATGGTCCTCAATATGTTTGCAAATTAATTTTGAGACATCAGCAGTCATCGTTATAGGCAAAAAAGATCTTCACATTAATAATAAGTTAATAGCTTCTATTTCGACAACAGAAACTATAAAATATCTCGGTGTAGACTTTTTGAACAAAATACCACGAACAACAAAAAATTAATAAGCAAATTAATATCTAAGTTAGATGTTCTTGTTTCTAGTCATGTTTGCAAGCAAACCAAAAATCTTTAGTAATTCAAACTTTTATATATCCTATCTACTTCAAATAATTCCCATTAATCAGATAACTAAAACTTTCCTATAAGACAGACAAAATAATAGAAAGTTCTCTAAAAGAAGCTCTTCAGCTACCACACTATACAGAGTGTTTCATTAATAATTGGGAATATTTTAACTGTAGAATCCTGAGCTCAAAATATTAAGATTTAACCCAAATCACTCAGATAAAATGTGGCTCCTTACTGAGTTACAGGGTGTTTTATTTAAAAATTTAAAAACTATTCGTTTCAAGAAATTTTAATAAATAACATTGTCTTTTGTTGCTAATAAAGATCAAAGTTTCATTTGTGTAAATAATGCAATCCTATGACCCAAAAACACCGACATAATTAATACACATTAAAATCTAATCACTGTGCCGCTTCATTTTTAACTTTAAATATCTCGAAAAATAATGACTATATTGCTATGAATGAAGAGTATGTTATTTACATAGAAAGTATTGGAGAATCGAGAAATTGTGCTAAAATGGCAATTCCGCCAGTGGTAGTAGCCAGAAACGTTTATTTAATCATAATTGTGAATAACAAAACTTTTACAAATGTCAGATAACATTTTTTAATTTTTTAATATATAAAAGCAACTTGATCATTTATATAAAATTTGTTTCAACTATTTTGTTTACAAATAAAAAAACAATTTATTTACCTTTCAAAAATTTCAACTTATACAAATATACAACTTATATGTATTAAAAAATTAAAACTTTATAATATTTACTATAAGTATAAAATTAATTTTTTGTTGCTATTATTATTAATATCATTATTGTAACATAGATCCCTGAAGAAGTTTTCAATAAAGAAAACGAAAGCTTGGAATATTTACGATTTTTAATTTAAAAAGACCTTAAAACCCGTTATTAAAAAAGAAAATATAATGTAGTAGGGTGTACAGTACCTACACTTCCTGCCAAGTATGACAAGAATACGACAAATAGTTTCAAAGTACTGGGTACAAATAGTTTTTAAATTTGTAAATAAAACACCCTGTAAGTCGGTAAGAAGCCACATCTTATCTAAGTGATTTGGGTTAAATCTTAATATTTTGAGCTCAGGATTCTACAGTTAAAATATTTCCAATTTTAATGAAACACCCTGCATACGAGATAATATGTTATACACAGATAAAAAGTTCAAATGATTGGGATTATTCAAAGCATTTTGGAAGGTTTTTCTGCAATATATAAATTTTCGAAATATATTAATAGACAGTAGAAATCGTTTATACAATAAGTATTCAGAAAATTAAAGAAGAAAATATTTAATGTATTAAATCTCTAAATTGTCAAAATTACATTCATCGGCAGAGCTTGGCAAAAACAAGACAAATTCGTACACAGCTAATGGACGATGAATTCAAAAAATGTAATTTGCCAAATAAAGACCAAGATGTAGTCTTGTTCAAAGAATACACTCCGGTCAACAAATGGAACAGAAATCATAATGGAATCTAACAGCGAATTTAGAGATTCACTGAAGATGATCGGTAATGTGGCTACTGTTTACTATATATTAGGGAAATTCCAAAACGACCTCTGCAGATGTTGCCGCAGAGAGACAGAAACCCTTGCTCACGTTTTCGGATCTTGCCTGTATGGAGAAATTTTGCGTAACAGCCGCCATAATGCCTTTCCGGAAACTAATTGCAGATTTGCAAAAAGTAAAGAGTTATACAGTCTTTGAAAAAGTTCATGGTGTATCGGATAAACTTTCTAAGTTTGGGTTATATTATCGATCCCACTGCAGGGTTTGAGAAATATATTAATCAACCGGAAGAAGTTAATTTGGAAAAAAGCAAGATGTATGTTATCAACAATACCTTATTATCTAAGAAAAATATAATCTTAATAAGATAAGAATTTTTGGTTTGATGATTGGAGCACCTGGTACGATCCCGAAATTTCTATTACATTTTTGTAAATCTTTTAAATTGGAAAATTGTATACTAGACAACATTACTTTGTGTGTTCTAAAAGACTCCATTCACATTTATAAAAAGCATTGTTTTAATATTTAGTTTAATTTAATTAATTATTGTTAATTCCTATTTTAAGAATTGTTAATTGTTTCGTCTTTAATATTGTTAATATTTTTATTTTAGTCAATTACTACTGTTCTGTTTTTATTATACTGTGTCTTTCGGCAGCCCTCTAATGGAGGAAGTGTTTGTTCTGTATCGAATAAATTATATATTGCATCATTCAATAAACCACCACCACATAATATACTCCAGTCAATAAGCTGGGAAAAAAGACTTAATAAAAAACAAACAGCTCGAATTTGAAAAAACTTTTTTGCAATGAGTTCTATATGACCCCAGGATCATTCATGACGATTGAAACCTTCCCCCCAACTTCCCCTTCTGCCCCAAATCGCGAAATCAACCCTTTTAACCATCCCCTTTCTGGAGATTTTTTTTTATTTATGAAAATGTGTGAATTTTAGCTCAAAAATGGCTTCTAGGAGGTTTTTGGGCCGCTGATCACGAATCCGGTATTAGTTTTCCGGAAAAGTAAACCTGGCTGTGGAAAAACGGAAAATTTGGCCTAATTTCTGGAAGCATTTTTCTTGTTCCTGAAAATTTTGAATTTTAACTCGAAAATTTTCGAGCTGAAATTCCAAAATTTTTTCCGAAATTGGGCAAAATTTTTTGTTTTTCTACGGCCAGGTTTACTTTTCCGGAAAACTAATGTCGGATTCGTGATCAGCGGCCCAGATAACCTCCTAGAAGTCATTTTTAAGCTAAAATTCACACATTTTCACAAATAAGAAAAAATCTCCAGAAAGGGGGTGGTTAAAAGGATTGATTTCGCGATTCGGGGCAGAAGGGGGGCGGGGAGAAGGTCTCAATAGTCATGAAAGACCTTGGAGTCATACAGAATTCATTGCAAAAAAGAGTTTTCAAATTCGTGCTAAGTGTTGTTTTTATTCTCCCAGCTCATTGACTGGACTAATAGGAACGTTCTTCAATAAATCATACAGGGTATTTTGCAAAAATGCTAGATTTTATCAAAGTTCCGCGCACTTAAACAAAATCAGATATAAGATTTAAAAAAAATAAACGACTTGTTTTGACTCTTCTTCCATGGCCTATTATTAGTATTCTTATGGAATGAAATCTTTTTTGGAAAATTTGAATTATTGGTATTTAATACTGAATCTATTGCCACTAGTTATAAACCATCCTGTATGAAAAAAAATAATACGTAATCAATATTGAATCATAAAAAAAGATTTAACTCAAAATTTCTGAAGGGTTTTGGATATTGGCCTGGAGCAGTACCATATCTACTGATCTTTGCGCTCTGGTTATTCAGTTGTGTAGCTAGTTATACATATGTATTGTCTAAGAAACTACTGTTATACTATGTAGTTTCACATTTAATGTGCACTTGCTTAGGGTATCCCAAGAATCAGAGATTTTTTATCAAAATCTCATTTTATTGTAGTATTTCAATCCGTATTTACGTACTTGGGTACCGCATATTTTTCTCCGTGCACACAGATTGTTAAAGCTTGTTTTAGAATCAAGTGACGCGACACCGACCGACGACGGTGCGATATAGAATTAGAATTTTCCATATGCCCAATTGCCCAAGCCTGTTGCCGTTTAAAGTATCTACTATTTAAGATAACAGGTACTCAATCAAACTTAGATAAAATACAAGTACCAAAAAAAGGCTATCTATAGACCTCTGAAGAAACGAACAGTGTTCGAGTCTACTATCAATTTAGCAAAAGCAATAAATTTCTATTGTAAATTCTATGTTGAATACCACACTTCTCAGTAAAATTTTCTTTTCCAAATCTTTCAAAGCCAATGTCTTGTCTTATAGTTTTTGTCTTCAGTGCTTTGGAGTCAAATTTTATCGTAAATGCCGTTCTAAAAACCTTCTTACTAGCAAGTATAAATTATCATATGACAATTTAGTAATTTAAATTATGATTTATATTCCTACTTATTTTCTAGCAATAGAAGATCGAAGAAATATAAAACTGCTATTAAAGTAAAATTGTGTACCTACTAACAGCTTTGCAGTGATGATCTCGAGTTTATGTTCAAATTCGAGTGAATTTACGTGTTTAGTCTATAGAAAGATAAAACTGTAGGTATAGAATTTACTCCTAACAGAAAATACTCAACCTTACTTTTATACCGCATGAGTATAAAGTAACGCATAGAATTCATAATTTTTTTATTGGTAAGTATATTGAAAAATCCTGAAACAAGTCGATTTTCTATTCTAAAAATAAACGTTTCAATGTTACAATCACCTTCCAACATTCATTTGCTTTGAAACAATTACGTCACTCTTAATTTTTTTTAATGGAAACTCTGATTTTTTTGCGATTTCGATAGCTCCTATTATCGACTAAAAGATGGTATAAAAATTTCTCCACTTTACCAGGTGTATACCTATGAAATGAGACTTTCAGCTATTAGACCACAGATGTCGCTAGGAGTATTTTTAAACTGTCCCAAATGTCTTATTTTCTTCGTCTGTCATCTGTCAACAATATTCAATTCATTGTTTGTGATGTTTCATACAACAACGCATTTTTTTCGCTCTTAAAAATGTCGAATTTCGTGCCTTCAAACTACGATTTGCGGACATCGTTGATTTTCTGTTATCAATTGAAGAAAAACGCTTCTCAAGCTCATCAAATGCTTATAGAAGCTTACGGTGGACATGCTCTAAGCAGAGCACAGTGCTTCAGGTGGTTTGAAAAATTCCGAAGTGGTGATTTTAGCGTGGAGAACGAGGAACGTGGCCGGCCACCGAAAAAGTTTGAGGACACCGAATTGCAAGCATTGTTGAATGAAGATGATGGTCAAACGCAAGAAATGATGGCAGAGCAGTTGGGAGTGACCCAAAAAACCATTTGCAAACGTTTGAAAGACATGGGCATGATTTTAAAGGTCGGAAGATGGGTGCCGCATGAACTGACTGAAAGGCAGCAAGAGAACCGAAAAACCACTTGTGAAATGCTGCTCTCCCGGTTCAAAAGGAAGTCTTTTTTGCATCGAGTCGTTACGGGTGTATTTCTCCAATCCCAAGCGTAAACGATCGTATGGTCCGCCCGGCCACAAGCCAAAATCAACGGCCAAACCAAATCGCTTCGGCCGCAAGGCAATGCTGTGTGTTTTCTGGGATCAGCATGGTATGATTTGGTACGAGCTATTAAAACCAGGTGAAACAGTTGACGGTGCACGCTACCAACGACAATTGGCCGATTTGAACAGCGCTATACACCGAAAACGCCCAGAATATGCCGATCGGCGTCACAAAGTAATTTTTCTTGATGACAATGCACCACCACATCGAACAAGAGCGACCCGGGAATTGGTGAAGACGTACGATTGGGAACCGCTGGTGCATGCGGCTTACTCACCAGACTTGGCGCCTTCCGATTATCATTTGTTTGCATCGATGGGCCACGCACTTTCCGAGCAGCGCTTCAATTCTCACGAAGAAGCCAAAAAATGGCTCGATGATTGGTTTGCGGCCAAAGACGGCCAATTTTTTTGGCGCGGCATTCACAAATTGCCTGAGAGATGGGTAAAATGTGTCGCTAGCGATGGCTATTATTTTGAAGATTAAATTTGTAACCATTTTTTGTTAATAAACGTTTAAAATTGAAACAAAAAGTCTCATTTCATAGGTATACACCTATGTACATAAAAAAAGTTTACGTGTACGCTCGTTGCCAAAGGGTTGATTGACGGCAATTTGAACATTTACTGAGCTAATTGTTCAAATTAAATAATGTATTTAAATAATATCCGTTGTTAGTGCTTTAACCAAACAAAATTAGCAAAAATAAAAAATAGCATTACTGAAACTTTTTCGTACCTCAAAAATTAGAAATTTCTTTAACTTTTACTTAAAGATTTAGGTAATAACAAGGTCTATCGAAATCGCGAAAAAATCAGAGGGTTTCAATTTAAAAAGGATGACGATAACGTGATTACTTTGAAGCAACCGGCTGCTGAAAAGTGATTGCCACATTAAAATGTGAATTTCCATAATAGAAAGTTGACTTGTTTCAGGATTCTCCAATATACTAGCCCATAAAAAAGTGTTATGCGTTACTTTATACTCACGCTCTACAACATGTGGTAACGAAATAAATAATAATTTTATAACCACAATTAATTTTTTAATTTACACTCTTTAATCGGATTTCTCAACTTACAAACAGTATTGGTTTCAAAAAAACACATGGTAATAAATAACTCGTGGAAAATTTGACACCTGAAAAATATTTTACACTTTTTTTATCCGCTCGTATTTTCAGGATGAGTACTGAACAATTAATTCTTTTTATTGCTGCTGCTTCTAGCTATCGAAAACTCGGTAGGAAAATATTTAATGGCATTTTAAATATTAGGTAGTAACATTGGTAATACAAATGTTGAATTCACACACCCTTATTAACATCCAAAATAGGCAATAAAAAGTTCCCTACGCTATCGGAAAGAAATAATGCAGAAATAATGTACTGTTATTTCATTCGTGTTTCAGACGAGCAGGAAGTTTTTTTATTCTGTGATAGCTACCCACAAAGAAATTACTAACAGTCTTTTGTTAGTTATATTTCAGTTTTGTACATTTAATTCTTTTAGAAATGTCTCCTTTGCCAACGCAAATAATTTTGAAATTTTTTATCTATTTTTGTTAGATATTTACACTAAAAAACACATGGTGTGTTCGTCATTTTATACCAATCCAACTTTTTTCTATTTTTAGGTACAAAATTAGGTTTAATAATAAGACACTGTAGATTTTTTTACTGATTAATATTACAATCTGTACAGACGTATACAATAAAAGTAATCGTCGTAATCCTACTAAACATGATTGAGGTATGGAACTAAAAACCATTACCACTCCTAAAAGTATTGAGGCGGGCGCATGGCCGATTTCTTACCTACACAATACTTGTGGTTTAAAAACTTGCAACCCTATATCATCACATTACCCATCTTGGCGTGTCGAGTCTACTGCACTTGCAACAAGATTGCAATTTCTATCTTTAACTGTTTAGGTAGAACCTCAGAGTCAAAGCTGTTAGAATAATAGGTAAAACAGTTTTTTTATTATTAGTTTATTAGATCTACATATGTATTATCTTTAAATTCTGCAATTCGTATTAAAGTGCATAAATAGATAACATGAGTTTTACACAGTAATAGTATCTATAATTTACAGTTGGGCCTAAGACGTGCAACATACGTCACAAAGTTTTCGGGAAAACTTTAAGTTGTTGTAATAAACAGCAAGTTCAATTTTTGAGAATGTTTCCCACGTAGAGTTAGTTCTACACGTATAGAGATGAATGATCATACTCATATTACAGACAAATGTCCATGTGCTTCGATGCCAGTCAATATAGTCCAAGTCTGCTGTATACGACTTTGGACGGTTGCAACATTAATGCAACACATCTTTATAAGATCCTATCAATACAACTTTCCAGTTTCGGACTTCTCAGTCATTATTGTTCATTATTCTAGTAAATACTCCCAAAGAAACTTTGAATGGTCAAATCTGTGGTTGTTTTGTTTAGGGTAGAAAGGTATATTATTGCTTTTGTTAAGATTATTGTTTATATCTACAGTTTAAACAAATCTAGGAATTCTTCTTATTTCAAATATGGCTGTGTTTATTCAGTATTTTAAATAGTTTGGTATCAGATTTCTTCTAATGGTCGCAGGTGACACCTCAAAATTTAAGTTAACGTATTCGTTAAAGTTCTAGTTCTGCATTATGGCACTCTTTACCACTTCCTGCACTCTTGGTTCAGATGAACTTTGGAAGAAATTACTTTTAAGCAAGTTCAGAAAGAGATTTAATTGATCACAATCCTTTATTTTTATAGAAATTATTGCTAAGGGAACATTGTAAGTTACATAAAAGTTAACAATTTCACGTTTGAGCCTTCGTCTCTAAAGTTTAAAAAAATTGTGGAAACTTTCTTGACGTATGTTATACAGCAATATACTGCATGATACGTTATAACATATAATGTATAAAGTAACGTATAACCTATATCGCTTATTTGTTATCGTGTAGCAGTAGTATCATCTATAAATCCAGCAATATTACAGTAGAGTTCTTTAAATAAAAATTTTTGAATCTGTTTTCTGAAAGAAGTGTCTGTAAGCGACAAAATAAATTAGACACTATCTCTACTGTCATGGAAAAAAGAAGTCACTATATAATTATTTTGTGGAATAAAATGGTTATTAGCAGCCTTTGTTTACTTGTGAAGAAAACTGTTATATTATTCACTCAAAATAATTGTACAACTGCCTGTTTTCTTCGCGGGAATAGGAACAAATATTCAATCTATTTTGTCATTTGGATACCATTCGTCTAAGAATGCATGTTATAACAAGAGACTGAAGTCGAATAAACTAAAATGAGTGTTGCAAAGATGAAGCAGAAAATCCACGCGGCTGATAATTAATTAAGGTAGTATCTCCGGTACAATGCGGTCCAAAAATAAATTCTCGTGTTAACGTAAAATAGTTCGAACATCAGTAGTCAAGTGTTTATTATTTTTGCCAGGGACTATTAATTTAAAATGTTGTAACTTGAAACTTGAAAAAATAAGGAAAGAAAGACGTTTAGGACCTCTACTTACCACGAAATGCTTAAACTTGTATAATTTCAAAATGTTTATCTTTTCAGCAAATCAGGCAAAAAATTTCTTTTTGTATTCAAAATATTTATGATAAACTAATTTATAAATAAGTTGTTTTTTGAAGAAATGTATAAAAAAGTTTTTTAAAGTTATGACGGAAAATATGTAACTTTTAGTTAACTGGTATATGCAAGCATGTAAAAAGTGCCAACTTTGATCGCGTATAGCTCCTCTACTAAACAAACTAAAATATTTAATTTTAGCTATTTGCTAAGAGAAAGTTATTCTTTATGTGTACACACAGTTTTATTAAATTCCATAGAAACGTGGGTTTACAGTGGGTTACCTTTAAGGTAGTATCTCTGTAAACCCACCTTTCTATGGAATTTAATAAAATTGTGTGTACGCATAAAGAATAACCTTTTCTTAGCAAATAGCTAAAATTGAAGATTTTAGTTCGTTTAGTAGAGGAGCTATACGCGATCAAAGTTGTCACTTTTTACATGCTTTGAATGTATCGGAGATACTACCTTAAAACAGTTTGCTTTGAAAGAAATATACGTAAATGTCAATACGGCTATTTAAAAAGACAGCTCTTTTGGACAAGTATGACAACGAAAAGGTGCGCAGAAGAAGTTAGAAGATTGCACTAATGAGCTTGAAAGCTGTCTTGATATGGTTTTGAAGAACTTTATCTTACTCGAATGCAGTCCGTCACTATGTGAATACTGCTTTTCATTTTTAGAATATAAATCGACAGCAGTCAATTTACAAGATAATTCCTGCCAGTTAAATGCTCTTAAAAGAATCATTCCATTCAAGCTCCTTGTTATAAAATTCCTCACAAACCAGAAAACAGCTTGACATGAAGCAATTTCTCAGTAAGGTCTCCGTAGTGGTTGTTATACATTCGAGATTAGTGCTCGGTTGCACAAAACAGAATTAAATCAAATGACCAAGTTGATCCAGGATTAGCTGATCTGATTGGATAATTTTAAATTTACATTTCAATTTTACAGCATCTGATTGGCTCTAAAAGTAACTGAATGACAACTATAGAATCAGAAGCAGGAATTCTGGTTTTAGAAAACTGGCTAGAAAACGAGATTTCTAGAGTTTAGAACGTAAAAGCTTTTTATTAAGAGAAGTTGTCCCACATCTGGGGACTAAACTGTCAAAATACAGATAAAAATTCAAATTCAAAAAATCTGTCTTGCTTTTCTTTTGAGATTTTGTGTTAAAGAAAGATTGTATCACTTGAAAATGCCCCACATCTGGGGACAGAACTGTCATTCTTAGAAATTAGGTTTTATCAACATTAATTCTTCCACAAAAGGATAAATTGGTCTATAAGTCTTTGGGAGGGTCTACAGTTAACAAATAGTACAAAAAGAAATATTGAATTTATGGTACTACGCATTATTAGTATCCTGAATGTTGTAATGTCATTTTGAATTAGCGCGTAAACGTTCGACTTCTATCTTAATTTAATTTGGAAGTCGATATTTATTCCTTTCTTTTCTATTGTAAAATTTACATTGGTTTATTTTATTGAATAGAAATTCATTTATTAGGACGTTTATTTTACTTTATAAAATTGTATTTCTGCGTTGGAGCTTGATAATTCATGTTCCGACAGGATTTTGCCGCCGCTAAGACCGACAAAGCGTTCCGAAGAATTATTTTCCTTTGTGGCGGGGCGACAGTACCATTTACACTGTCGCGTTGGCTTGTAAAATTTCCCTTTCTAATAGCAGGCTCCATGTATTTACCCTTCGTTAGTGTGAAAGGGGTTTTTGTTAGCTCAAGTCGTCACGTGTGAGGGCAGTCGTCGCTAGTCGATGCGCCCCGACACCGTCACTTACCCTTGGGTCTTCGTCCGATTAACTTCTTATTACGAGTTCCGTTTGAGCAGTTCTTAACTTTTAGTGTTGGGAATTTTATTATGCAAGAGAGGTCTTGTGAAAATTCCAGAAAAACGTCGCCTTGACGGACTAGATATATTATGATCTCGTAATTAAGATCGGCATTTTAGCCGCGAATGACTTTCTTGTTGTGTGAGCAATTTATTTGCTAAGTTTTGTAACCAAAAACCACTATTTCGGGAATGTGCTTGACACGCTCTGCTGGTGTAGGAGTTCATGTCTATTTGAACCCGTTTCTAACAACTTTGGACGTACGGAAACCGTAGTATAATTTCATTAAGTCTTGAAGACCATTGTTTGTGTGACACCTGTTGTGTGGTGGAGAATGGAGAACTAGAGAACGTTAATCCATATTTTGCCTTGGAATGAAGCCAGGTTAGCAAATCGAAGTGCCTGTTGGTTGGTCTTTTTTTCTTTTTCCCGCGCTGGATGCCGCCAAAGGAGTTGTAAATAAGATAAGTTATTTCTTTTCTGTATTTTCTTTCGCTCCTATGTTGTACTAATTATTTTGTCTATACAATTTTTCATAATTTTTATGCGACATTACGTCCTGAAACCTATGTGGACGAACTTAAATTAATGTTAGTTTCACTCTGCAGAGTTTGATTTGTTTCTGAGAAATAATTTAGTATCAAATAAATTAGTTAACTTTAATTTTAAATGATTACGTTAGGTAACTTCATGTGAGAACACTTTTAATTTTGATAATTATCTTGTAAATTTTCCAAATTATTATTTTCTACCGAATTTCGATTCAAAGATTTTAAACGACAGGACGCACGCAGCTATCCGAATGCGTGTATAATTAACTGAATTGTTATTGTCGCTATGTCCTTTGTTTAATGATATATTTTTGTTATTTTTTTTACCTTTTTTTCTTTCTCATTGTTTATTTGCATACCATCAGTATAAGAATAAACAGATATTGTAAAACAGTGGTTAGTTTTATTGTGTCTTTGTTAGCATCTATAAGACTTTCAGGTTATGTCATCACCTGTGAATTGATTGTGAGCCAGTCCTGGAAAACAGGAGGATAGATTAATTAATAATAACTTTGTTTGACTGTTAAGACTAAAAACTTTAGGTGGAAAAACCCCACTTGCAGGAGCCGACGCTGCTAACCCACGAAAATTTATTAACAGAACCATTTTGTGTTTATTTGATAATAGTTCTCCAATCTAGCCATAAAAGAGGCGTTGATGATTTATTTAGTTTTAAAAATAAGCTGATAGCTTTTCCCCGCGTAAGTCAATTGGGAAAGCACCTTCAGTAAGTACGTCCAGGGTTATAAATACCTATCGCCCTACTTGTTGATTTGAGAGTACCTGTATTCAGGGTGATAATATTTATAACACATTTATACAGTGTGTCGGCCTGTGAGAAGCTGCGTGGCCCGGCAAAGTATTTTAATCTTCAGCTTCTGGCACCCTTAGGATTTCACCATATTTGAGTTATCTTGAGAGTTTTAGTGAGTTTTGAAAGCTGTTTCTTTTGTCTTAAAGGTAAGTTTAGATTGAACCCTCCCCCCTTCTTCGGCTTCGAGCTACGGGATTAAACATCTTCCGAAATTCCGTAACGGGATTAGGCCTGTTTTTCCGGTTTTTCCCGTTACAATGTATTAGAAGCCTCAATAAATGAAATGAATTGCACGTGAGGGTTATGTGCTACATAAATAAAGCGTTTTTCCTTAGATGACGGAATTGTTCTTTTTCAAGCACCATTTGAATGCAATTACAGTTTTGGTAGGCTTTTATTGGTTGTATTAGTCTATCAAAGGTTTTTTACCTTGAACAACTTAATTTACAATGAAAGTGAAATTTTAATTTCTGTATTGTCTTTAAAAGATGAAACATACTTTGCTAAAATGCAGGCATTGTTTGGTGACTACATATTTATAAAAATATTTTTACTTATAATAACAATAAGCTTAAGGCAACATGTCAAATAGTCAAATAGAATTAAAGAATGACAGCTATAATTTAATTTTAGATATTAGGTAATGTCGATGAAAATAGATCATTTTAATTGCAATGTAATTCTACATTGCGTATTACTTGCATAATTGATATGAATATCATATATATGCACAGTTTGAGGGACTCAGAAGTATAACACATGGGCTGAAAAGTCCCAGGCCTAACAAATAGATGGCGCTAGTTCTATTGCATTCACTGATTTTTCAGTTAGTACTAACCTTCAAAAGACAGCTGTTAAAATTTCATGATATTCTATTCATTATTTTGTGAGTTATTGTGCTAAGAGTGACGCTACTTTTGTTATTTTCAAAACAATGGATCAAAAACAATTTCGTGTTTTAATTTTACACTGCTCGTTGATGGGAAAAAATACCGTTCAAGCGAAGCAATGACTTGAAAAGTGTTATGGGGACTCCGCTCCGTCAGAAACAACAATAAAACGTTGGTTTGCTGACTTCAAACGTGGTCGTAGAGACACCAATGGTGCAGAACGCAGTGGACGTCCAAATGAGGCGGTAACACCAGAAAACATCAAAAAAATCCACAAAATCGTTTTGAATGATCGAAAAGTGAAGTTGCGTGAGTTAGCTGTCATCGTAAAGATATCAAAAGAACGTGTTGGCTTTATATTGCATGAGCATTTGACTATGAGAAAGCTCTGCTCAAAGTGGGTGCCGCGTTTGCTCACTGTTCACCAAAAACAAGAACGTGTTGATGTTTCTGAGCAGTGTTTGGCCATGTTTAAACGTAACAAACCGGAATTTTTGCGTCGATATGTGACAATGGATGAAACATGGATCCATCACTTCACTCCGGAATCAAAACGATCGTCATCTGAGTGGACAGCAACTGGTGAACCTCGTCCAAAGCGACCGAAAGCACAACAATCGGCTGGAAAGGTTATGGCCTCGGTATTTTGGGATGTGCGTGGTGTAATATTCATCGACTATCTTGAGAAGGGAAATACCATCAACAGTGAATATTATATAGCGTTATTGGAGCGTTTGAAGGCCGAAATTGCAAAGAAACGACCGCATATGGCAAAGAAAAAAATTTTGTTTCATCAAGACAACGCACCATGTCACAAGTCAATCAAAACAATGGCAAAACTACATGAATTGAACTTCGAATTGCTCCCACATCCACCGTATTCGCCAGATTTGGCTCCCAGCGACTACTGGCTGTTCGCAGACCTAAAAAAAAATGCTTGCCGGTAAGAAATTTCGCTCGAATGAAGAGGTTATCGCTGAAACTGAGTCCTATTTTGAGGCAAAAGATAAATCGTTCTACAAAAGTGGTATTGAAATGTTAGAGCGGCGCTGGAATGATTGCGTTGTTCTTGATGGAAATTACGTTGATGAATAAAGCTAATTTTGAACAAAAAAACCGTGTTTTCTTTGTTAGGCCTGGGACTTTTCAGCCCATGTATTAAATATGACCAAAAATGACCTAGGATTAACCTTGTTGAACTCCTCATATTATACTATCACTTTTCGGAATTTATAGTAACTGACAACAAGTCGTATCAATAGTGGCAAATGTATCTGTTTTAAATAAGCATTAATTGGTAAGAATTCCTCGAGATATAGCGCATTGATCGCCTAGATCGCTTTTTTGCAAGTTTTCTACCAACTTATAATTATGATAATCTGTGTTATCTATAGAATGCAGCTCAATATTTGGTAGTGTGTGAATTTACTTGTTTATTCTTTGTTGGATATACCATATTAACTAGTACAGTTTATATATCTCGGTCTTAATTATTGCTTAATTTCCAGTTAAATAAACAAAATAGTCTATTTTTGAAGGCACCAGTGGTAAACATCTGTATGCTATTATACAGTCTACTACAATTGAGCTCTAGAACCTGATAATTACTTCACGCTGTTTTTGTTTTGAACGTTCTAAGCAAAAGTAGTAGAACACGCTTATTTTGTTTGCTTTATTAAATTCTGGATTACTATAATGGAAATTAAGCAAGTTAAAAAAACAAACAAAATTAATAGCAGTAAATATAAACTCGTTTCAGCTAGCTGGTGTTTTCTGTTTTTCCTTCTTTGGCTTCCTTTAGCATTAAAAAGATGTTAGAAAATGTACAAGGTTTTTCAAGGGGAACTGGCCAATTTAAACGCACTACCATTATCTTGCCGTTGTTTAAAATGAAATAGAATTTATACCAATTTATTAGTTTATTAATTTTTAAAAGTAATATTTTTTAAGTGTAAAGTCTATCAGACTAACCCTGTAAAAACTCAAAGAAAGAATGAAGAAATGGCATATTCCAATAGTTGTGTATGGATTTTATTTCATTGTAAGCTGCGGTGAAACCATGACAATATGTTTAAATTAGTCTAATTCCATTGAAAAAGCTTGTATTTTCAAAATAAAATTATTAAAGAGCGCTTTCTGAAGAGTAAACAATTACATTTCTACTACTGCAAACATTTAATTTTTTTTTTCAAGTTCCCCTGGCATTTCGAATTATTTACAGTTAATTAAAGCTTACATGTATCCTTTACGTCTAAAACTTCAGTTCCATTACAGTGTTTCTCTGTGTTGCCTGTTTTAGTTCATATAACAATGAAGATTTCAGTTGAGGAATATGTATTTACGCAAACTATACCCCAGGCATATAATAATCCCTCAGCATTGCGTTTACATAATACACCGTCAAACCCATTATGTATTTTGGCATAAACAAGCTTTTTCTTCTTTAATTACCTTAGTACTTTTGTAAAAGGAATGTAATTATAATATAAGGATATAAGATAAATACCGCAGGTTAAAAACTAATTGAAATTTTTAAATTCTATAAAATTACTGAAAGTGGTTTGGATACTCTAGAGAGATTTATGGGGGAAGTATAGTACACGTGACTATAAAAAATTAATAAAAGCTTCCTGTCTGAAACATTGTTTTATCAACTATTTACACGATGATATAACCCCAACAGCTGCGTTCGCAAACAACAAATTCTCGTGTTATCTGTGTTGACAGCACGTGTTTTAAAGTTCTTTTATGCTCATTATTTTCAAATATACTGAATGGTTACTTTTTAATGAAGTTTCGAGTTTTTCCTACATCAGAAACGATACAAAAATTGTGAAAAAGATGTTGATAAGCAATTTATTACAAATCTAAAACTGTTATTTGCAAGAAGTTAACATTCGTGAAATGCTGATAATGCGTTTCCAGAAATAAACATTACTTAAAGATTTAGGGAGTGAAAACAGCTAAATTATGAATTTTTCATTGTTTACTCTTGTCGCTGTTCGTGGAACAAATAATTGCATTTGTGTATATACTTTTTATTTATATCTAGGTAGTACAACGAAAAGTAGATATATCATGTACTACATAGTTATATCTAGTATATACTTAAAAGTAAGTTTTATTCATAAAAAAATAAAGGACAAACTTTAATAAAAGTGTAAATGGTCAAGACAAAAAATATGTTATGTTGTTATAACAATCATCATTGTACAAAAGTGTCAATAAACATGTTTAATGGCGCTGCGATCAGGAGGAGCTCAAACCATTGATGCTTTGATCATAATTTTACATAAAGTGTTTGAAGCCACTCGTGAAAAACGTTTGAAGCTAAAAAAGCCAACGCGTGTATTTGCAGCTTAGAAATTTCACTATTTGGTAAAATTGTGCAACTGAATGGAGAAACCCCAGATGTTTCAGTTACTGAACGCTACAAAACTTTAAGAAATTCGTTTATTTTCGGGATTTACAAATCTTTTAAGGCGTTACATATAGAATTAGGCTCAGATTGCTAGATTCTTGTCAAATATTTTAAAAGGTACTACTACAAGAACGAAGAATTCTAAAAGCTCTCAAAAGTTGACTGTTATTCTTGATGAGACTCAGCAAAAAGCGTTTCAGAAATTGAAGAAATTAATAACATCTCCCCCGGTTTAACCATATTTCCAAGAAGGTGCAGAAACAACTGTACAAACGGATGCATCATGCGAAGGGGCACGTCGTGTGATTGAATATGCAAATAGAACTCTAAAAGAAGCAAAAACAAGATGTCATATTAATGAACTTGAAGCAGCAGCTGGCCCATAGTAAAGAAATTTTGGATTTATCTGGTAGGTAACCGTTTTACATTGCTTCCAGATAATCTTACTACTGTTTATATTGTTAACCAAGAAAATTTAAAAACAAGATTTGCAAGATATGTTGTAGATTTTGCGGTTTTGAATTTTGAATCTGTTGATTGCCTGGAAGACAAAATGCTACTGCACTTTATTTATCGCAATTATTATTTGTTTAGCACTACTTTGAATAAATCTCGTTTGCAAAATGCCCAAAAATCTAATAGTTACATAAAATTAATGTTATCAATACTTTAACGCAAACATGTTACAAAAGCTTAAGCGATATGATATATATATATATATTTCAGAAAATCAAAAAAAATTAGACGAAAAGATTGTTGTACCTCATGATCTGCGTTCTTTAGTTCTTAAGATCTGTCACGACGATGTTGAAAATTTAGATTACGAGGCAACTGTGAAAAGAGTTCGAGCAAAATATATGTGGAAATAGTTACAAAAAGATACCAAAGCTTACACCAGTTCTTTCATGATATGTACTGAAACAAATAGAAGAACAACTTTGACATACGGTTTGTTGAGTAATAGGCCAATTCTTGAAACGTCTTGGCAAATTATTTCTGCGGATCATATTGTTGCATTACCAAAAACGAAAGCAGGTAATCTTTATATTTTGGAACATATTGATCATGTTATACGTTATTTATTAGCAAAACCTCTCCAGAAATATGAAATGGAATATTTGCCAACAACACCATCTACAGTCAAATGATCTCATTGAAACTCTTCTCAAAATGGCTTTAGATAATTCGACTGATTGGGATGTATTACAGTGGGAACACCAATTTTGTTGTCTTAAATCTGTGGCTTGTTTTCAACTAACTTTTGGCCTCTGTATCCAAAAATAATCCCAGTTTTTGTCTATTACGTCAACTTTCTAAGCTGCAGGATACCCTCAAAAGTCATACAAATTGTGCATATAAAGGAAAATAAAGTAAAAACTTACCAAATATACTGTTTACAAAGAACAATTTTATTCATACAAAGGCTATAATAGTTACTGCAAGTTAAACTGTGTTCATACAAATAGTAGTTGTTTTTTATCGAACGGTAATTATACATATTAAGGTAAAAATTTTCGCTTATAGCTTTTACTGGAGTGTTTAATCTGTGGACATTCTCCCTTGATGCTTCAACAATAGTCAGCCATCATATGTATATCCCATCTACCTTGATACCACGCCTCCAGGATCTTCAAATCTTGGTGAAACCGTTCACCTTGCTCATCGCTGACTACACCAAGATTTTTCGGGAAGTTAGCAAGATGGCTATGTAAAAAATTTGATGCTCGTGTTGCAATCAAGTATTTTGAAGCTCTCCAAGAGTTGCTGGACAATTTCGGCGTAAGAAACTTTCTAAGAAAGTTTTCAACAATATTTTTGAATGCCAACCAAGCATTCTTTTGAATTTCTGACATTGTTCCAATGAAATTTTCCTCTTCAACAAGTTGCCGAATCTATGAACCATCAAAAACACCGGCCTTTATCTTTTCAAATGACAGGCTAGGAAATGCCGAAATGAGATACTTGAAACAATCTCCTTTAATTGGCAAAGTTTTAACGAATTGTTTCATGAAACCCAATTTTATATGCAGAGGTGGAAATATAATGTTCTTTCTGTCGACAAGTGGCTGATGTACAGTGTTTGGATCACCAGGTTTCAGGTCAGATCTTGGGGACCAGTTCGATTGCACCTAATGCTTCTCACGAGCTCTGTTGTCCCAGATACACAAAAAGCAGGAATAATTGGTATTTCCGCGTTGCTGACCAAGACGAAAGTAGAAAATTTTAAGGTCAACACAAATGATCCATTGTTGCATGTGATATTGCAACAAATCAATGACTCTCTTTGTGTCTCCATATTCTTCACTCAAACGAACTGAATAGCCTATTGGGACTGAACCAAATAAATTTCCATTGTGGAGAAGAACACATTTTAAGCTCCGTTTTGAGCTATCGATAAAAAGTTGCCATTCAGTTGCGTTGTAGGCTGAGATTCCCAACTCTTCCATTAAAACAATGTACGTTACGGCAATACACAAATCCATCATCAAGTATTTCAAAAACGCACTTTTTCTTGATCGAAAATAGGATACCTTAGCTCCCTTTTTTAAGCAAGTTTTTTTCATGCAGTCTTGATTCTAAGAGCTCTGAAGCTTTTTTGGATAGTTCCAAATCTCGTACCAAATCATTCAACTCATGTTGATCAAATCCCTTACGAACGGAATCATATTCAATTTCAAAATCTTCATCGTTGGAGTCACTTTGATCTTCACCCGACTCGTCTTCCCATATTTCCAAAGAGGGTAATTCATTGAAAACTGGCACTAGGATTTCAGCTGAATGCGGCACTGGACGTATAGCTGATAGTAAACTAGGATACTCTATTTTACATTTGTTTTTCTTGTTATATCCTGACGTTTTTACTATACAAAAATAACAATCACTTGAATGATCTCTGGGCTCTTGCCAAATCATAGGTATTCCAAATAGAAATTTATCACGTGTTATCTTGGTCCACATCCGTAAACCCTCAACACATTGCTTACACACTTTGTGAGGGGCCCACGATTTATCTTGATCTTCAATTTTCACTTTAAAATAGGCATAATAGGCTTGTCTGACAAATGTAATGTTTGTCCTTTGACTGGGAATGGTAAAACTGCCACATATATAACAAAACGAATCGGGGCTGTTTAAGCACTTACGACGTGAACTAGCAGAGGTAGACATAAGGAAAAATTTCAGTTCATATATAAATGAAAACTAAACGCTGCTAACCTTATATATAAACAAGAACTCAAACTCGAAGTCGGAATGCGATTCACTATTTCAGAGTAACACAAAAGGTCCCACTACAGTATCTTAGGCGTAATTGAACAGACAAGTATAAACCTGTCGCTGTTCCCCTATGTGTCATTCACCCGGTGCCAATCGGAAAAGGTTTGTGTCAGCCAATAGGAGAGCAATAGTGCTTCCTATGATCCATGCTCGATTCCACGGAGAGTGGTCACATTCTCATAAGGTGTAGAGAAAAAACTTGACGTGGTAGAAGAAAACTAACTACAGTTTTGAAACCAGCATGCCTAATTAACTATAAAACAGCTCAAAAATCAAACTCGTTACAAATTGTTCTGCAGTGTTATTGCCAAAAGCTGTACTAGCTATTAATTTTGCAGAACAAAAACTTATCTGCACTTTTATTGACTGCCTGGGTATTATCCAAAAATTCATGCAAACGAAATTCATTTGGGTACAATAGTAAAAGATATTCATCGTCTAGATCAACTCCAGTTACTTGCTGACGCTTCTGCAATTGCAATTAATAAGATAATAAAAGTTTATGACGAAAGCAAAGGTCGACTTGATTTGCGAAGTGTAGAAAACAAATTCAAGCCTGGCGCTCTTGTATTATACAACTGGCCACAAGCTGCAGATGGCAACCTTACGCCAAAGTTCAAAGGACCATGCCGTATCATGCAGCCACTTGGAGCAATATGTTACAAGATTCAAGACATTACCTCACCATCAAAATTGAGAGGAGTGTTTGGTGTTAAAAGTTGTAAATTGCGTTTATTAGATTTTTGGAAAATATTATTATTGGTGTGTTTTCAGAAAATTTAAAGGCCCTATAAACGGTTAAAACAAATTGGTAAAAATGCAAGCGTTATCATGACGAAATTTAAAATTAAAACAATATCGATTATCTCGAAAACTATTCGAGATATCGAAATACCGATTATGTTTCGTAGAAAATATGTTGTTGTGACAATCAGCATTGTTATGTACAAGAGTGTTAATAATACTTCTTATAAAAGTCTGATGAAACTATACCTTTCAATCACTAAACTTACATTAAACAGTTCTTAGTATTATACAGTATTTGAAATTATAACACGGATATACAGAGCGTATTCAAGAATCTACATCAAAATCTGATTCAAAATATTAAATAGATTTTTTGCTATAAATTCGTAGTTTTTTAAATGACAACACTGCATGATTATCTAATTTTATTTTGCTAAGGTTACTGATTACACAGCTGCTGTCTTTTACATCGTATTTTGTAGTAACCACACTGTAGTATTGTAACATGTGTTTAAAGATTCTACATCGAAAATTTGACAGTAACAAACTGATTATTAAGAAATAAAGCAGAAATATGACGGAATGTTTCTTTTTATACGAAAACTACAAATAATTATAACTATTTTGTCTTTATTACTAAAAACAAAAGAAAAAATTCATAGAAGTTAGAAACTTAACTTTGTAATCAAGAAGCTTTCGTCAAAATGATATACGCATTTCTTCCTCAGTTCGTGATGTAGAATAACATGATTTACATAATATGCTGCGCTTTAAAATATACCTTGTATATCCGTAGTGAAGCACCTTTTCACCTTGTTTAATATAACAACGTAATATGTTCACTTAATTAAGTTCGGATACAGTGTTATCAACAAGCTAATATCATTAATTCTACTACCTATATAAATGCGTAAATTCGAATTCCTTTGTATGAGAAACGAAGTTATATTGTTTGTTGTACGTTCAGATAAGTTTTATATGTGCCTATGTTATAATTACCAGGCAACTTTGGCATGTTATTCACATATATTCCGAATATTACCATCGTTATTACTGCAATCATTTTATATTATTAAATTTGATAACAACGACATTTTCTCTAAAATTAAAAATTCAGTACATAACTAGGTACGTACATCTTTGATAAACTGCACACTTCAAAAGACTTAAATTATTTCTAGTCGAAATACTTTTTTTAGATGACGTTTTAACTAGTAACATAAACAGTTACAATTCGGTCAGTGTTTCCAAATGTAAAAAGTCTTTCCCCTCAACCACCTAACAAAAATGTCTCCAATAATGGTACGAAAATCCCTAACTTCAGAAATTCTTGAACGACTACATTGCTAACTATATCCTACGTTATAATACTATTGCATTTATCACAACCTACTTTTCTGTACATAAATATCAATTCCAATGCAACAACTTATACCTAACCTCAAATATAAAAGACAGCAAAATACGAAAGCGCTTTTAAAACGCTACGTGAAATGTCAGTAAATCACTCATTACTGCCAACCGTCCAGGAGCTTTATGATTCAAGTCACTTACTGACTACTTTTAAACACAATAATTATTATCAGCTACAACCAACGCTGGCTATAAATTTCCAAGCCCGAAGATTTATAATATTATGATTGTTTCTGACGATATGTTTCACTGTTGTGGAAACAATGTAATCGCCCTCACACTAACATAGTTTTGAAGTTTCCAATAGGGGTCGCGACAATCGCGTTTTTTTTCCAATACGTGTCCAGGAAAGTATGCAATAAATGGAAAGATCTTTTTTATCAATTTCTCTGAAAACTTCTTTATTTATAGAATTTTGTACTTGCTTCAAAACTGTTGATAACAGAAATAAAATTTTGATTATTAACAACAATAATTTAAAAAACTTGAAATATTATTTTTCTATTAAAAAACGACCAAGTTGCAAATTTGCAAGTCCAATAAACTTTCACTTTTTTAAAATCCTCACAAATTTTCCCACCAAGTTTACAAATCTCTAATTGGGGGAAAAATCCCTACACCTGCCAATGCTGAATCTGCTAGTGTGCAATCGTCGGTTGTGGTTTTTCGTGTTCTTGCCCTCTCCTCTCTTCAGATGCCCTGCTGGCTCGTCGTGTTGAGTCTAGTCAGTACCCCGACTACAGGACTCCTATTTTCTGTTGTTGCTCTGGTTTACTCTGTGCTAGAAAGGTGCAGATACGCGATACAACGTCATTCCCTACTCGTGACTGCACAAACGTCCATTCCTTGGGGGAGAGGGGGAACTGTTGTCGTCAGATTTTAAGCTTTCGGATTCCCGCTTATCATAGATCCTGAAAGAAACAATTTGTATTCACCAACCCTGTACATCCACTATCTTTCACTACATATCATAAATACAATGGGCCGGTTTCTACTCTCTTCATTGAATTTAAACATTCTCTGATTACCATGACAACCGATTTTGTCTTTTTTCTTTTTGTTGTAATTAGATAAAGTACTTGTTTAAATTTTCAAAAAAGCTTCATTAGTTAGTGAAAGGAAAGTAGAAACCGAACCAATATGTATTATACATGCAAGGCTGATTCCGTCACATCTCTGCTTTTGCCTAACCACAGTTGCTTCAGCACGTCTACATCAACAATACAGCCGATAGGCTATCTCCATATTCAACTCACTATTGCCGACTACTTCCACCTCTATTGGGGTCTTTTACATCCAGGTCACCAAATCCACTAGTAAAGCCCAATCTTTGTCAAGCTGACTGAACAGGTGCAATAGCGCATAAAACGGCTTTTCCGATCTTCTCTGAAAACCAGAAAACAACACTGAAAGTTGAGTTGAGTTGGGCAATTATTGATCAAAATACACGAGCATGAACTTTTGATCGTGTGTCAGCATTCAAATGCTGCTTCGAGCAACAGTAAAGTATAGTAGGCATCTGGAAGATCAGAGTATATTATTACAAACGTAGTCTGTGGCATTCCAAATGGCCATGGTACTGTAATATAAATCAGTCACCGTATTAGTTCAGTCCTTCAGAGCCAAAAATAACGATAAAAATAAGAAATATCAATATTAACAGCGCAAAGCAGCAAAGCTGGAAAGGAAATTGTAAAGACAAAGTTAAGGACATTTTAGTTAAAAGAGAAATCTAACCCAATTCAAGCAGAAGCATTCTTGCTTCAGTAACTCCATCGGTTCCACTTTAAAGAAATCCAAGCTTGATACTTTTTCTCACTTAATTGAGTAATATAAGGCTTTTGTTTGTTGAATAAATGATTGTAATGGTAAGCTCACTCATCCTCAAAACTGGAAAATTTAAATAAATCCGGGAAATTGTTTTTTTATCAACTGAAGATAGAACGTACCGCTAGATTCTTCTTCGGACTCGTTAAAGATTTGAGACCGGAAATGACAGTCTTCTACAATGTTTTGACATCTGTGGTTTGTCATTTGAAATCGATCCATAATTTGAAGACAAATTGGCTATCTTAGCACTATTAAAAACCACTAGCACATTAAAAACGGTTGTGTCTAACATCTATTTCTGAAACCACTTAGTTAGTTTTTGAGAAACGTCTAAAAATCTTTGTAAAAATTAGGGCAAATATGAATTCTATCTGAGTTCGTAACAGTCAAATGATAACAACTCTCTGAAGATACATGTAAGATTTGTTACTTGATTTGTTCAATTTTGAAATTGCCCATTGTATATCATATTGCCAACTTTGTCAGCGTTTCTAAAATATGTACTAATTTTTCTAATTGGGACAGAATGACATTTTGAGTATTGTAAACCGGGCTGTTTATCTATTAACTTGGCTTGTAAGATCTTATTGGCGCTTAATGTACTTTAAGATCATGATTTTATGATCACCTGACACTGTTGCCTTTTTTTGTAAATCTGTAAATCGACTACGCTAAAAGATTGTTTCACGAAAATTCCTATTTATATATATTTATAAATTAAAGTTGTATGTTTTTATTTATAATCTTTGACATTCTTCAGTTAACTGACATTAATCGATACAAAACATAAGAAAAATTTGATCTCTTTTTAACAACGCAAAACTAATCCGTACTAAACGTTTATGTAAAATTTTTGATCGTGCAAGGGCGCTAAGTACAGACGCAGGTATGGCTGGTTTCAAAAAAAGGAAATACTTCTAACCTAACAAAATGAAAACATGATCTGTTATTATCGAGAAACATCGTGAACGGAGTGTACCTTGCAAATTCTTTGAATTCATTTCTTTGTTATTTTATTGCTATTGTTATTATCAGCATTTAAAACTTTTATAAATTAAACACCTTTGATATTAATAAACAGTATTTGTTTCCACCCGACGAAAACTCAAAGAGTTTGTAATGGTATAAAACTTTTGAACAAGGACTGTGTGTATGGTAATTATTTTAGTAATGAAAATATACAATTTTGCACTTGCCTTATTTTATTTGACAGTTTTTCTCTTCTTTGTCAACAGCATGTTGCCATGACTGCCCATACGCCAACTTATAAGATTGGACAGTATTAATTAAACTAAATTAAAGAATTAAACAAAAAACAAGGAAAATTATATAAAGTACAATTTATCTCTAAATGAAACAGTATTAAACATTCATTTGTTTAAGCTCCAAAAATTGCCCAGAACTATGTTTGGCGTAATAGGGTTCTGAGTCCGCAATCGTGACTGGTACAACATAAAATTTGGGCAGTTCTACGCTTCAGTCTGTCTGGCAATTTCTTTCATGTTCCTATACAACGTAATTTATCCTCTTGGTTACGGTAATTAGCTTCGGCCTAAAGAAAAACAAAACATTCACAAGTCGTCTACAGGGTGACAAGTATATCATTTGTTTGCTCACAAAGAAGAAATGTTAGATAAACTAAACTTGCTGTTGAGAATTAGAATACGGGATCATTTTTTTGCCTTGGAACAAGCTGATGTTCTGTTCAGGTCGTACACTATATCGATGTACCAGGAATTTTAATATATGGAACCTGAAATTTAGAAATCAACAAAATTAGGTAAAAATTAAGTAAAAATTTAATCTATGGTGTAGTCTTCAGATTCGACTTCGTCTTCATTTTCTATTTTTGTGGGCTACCCTGAGAAAAAGCGAGAGGTTAGCTGCAGTTACAACTTTAAGGTTTACGATGTTACGCTAAAATAACCAATTAGAAATGACTGGAAGAAATCGTTTTTGTGATGTTGCCGTTTTTACTAAAAACATGAAAATTAGGTATGACAGCAATTCGTTCCAACCCAAAGAAGTTTATATCGCTATATGTCTTGTATGTAGTTTTAAAAAATAGTATTTTTGTTTATGTATGTAGTAGATAATACCTGAAAGTAACAAAATTATGCAGTATACCGTGCCATTGAGCAACCCAGGTAATGATTAGTTTCCTCTTTTAAAGTTGTTTCCCTTGTAATAAAAATAAAACGAAAAATCAAAAATGGAGAAGACTGGCAATGAGTACAAATTCATTTGTAATTTTCAGGTTAAAACGAGTTCAGTGCAATTCAGCAACCAAACCGTACAATCATCAAGAGGTAGAGGTCATCACTCTTTCTTGCACAGCATTGTAAAATAACAATAATGTAGAGAAATTTATTTACCTTAATCAACACTTAACAATAATTAATTGCTACCATTCTTAGGAATGAATTATGTAACTTAAATTCGTTAAGAAAGGTCGTTTAGAAACGTTTAACTATTGTGCTTGTGTAACCACAATACCTGACGTTTCAGCTTTGAAGTAAAAACCCTTTGTCTTTGTGGATTAATTTTCTTCGCTGAATATTCATTTAAAACCATATTACAGTAAATTTCAGAAATTACTGAAACCAAAATTATTTCAATTACACTGCTGGTGAATTTCTCACAAGTACTTTACAGAACTTGAGAGTTACGTAAAGGTTTCGGTTCGTTTCAATTTTTCATCTCTAAATACCTATTCTAATACGATTTACCTTATTTTTTAATTTAACTGTCTCGTGGACGCTTGAAAATTTATTTAAAATTCATTTTCGTCTTAATTCTAGAGGGAAATAAAAATCCACTACCGCCATCTACGCTTTTCAACAGATTCTCCCTTCTACTCAGCTGCAATAACAATAACAATATTTTCATTCCCCAGAGCTTGAAACAGCATCCGAAAGAAAATTCTGCAATATTGCAGCTGCAGCAATTTCCCAATATTCTCTACAGAATTATTTTGACATTTATATCTTTTCGTGATTTATTAAGTGGGATAAGAGGAAAATGTGTTGGGCATGAGAACGATAAGAGTCATAATGAGGTTAGTTTAATTTTTTTTAGCTGTTAAATTTATAATTAATTACAACTTGCATCAAGTTGCAAGATCAACATTAAATCGTAAAAAAAATGATGAATGATAACCTTAGCATGACGCCAGTTTGGGTTGAACCACGTCGCGACGCAGCCAGACAGATATAAATAGCTGCGGAATTCCTCTTAGTACTTGGCAGACTGGTCTATGTTTAGCTCTGTTACCCCCTGCGAACTCGTGTATTAGCATTTTATACGTTTGTGTATTTTACTAAAATCCAAATATATCTTAAGAAAAGTTACAACTATAAATATTTAGAAAAAAAGGAAATGTAACGTATTGACCCCATTTCATTTAAGAAAAAAACTCGACTTGAGTTTTGGCAAAAAACTTTGGTTCTCAGAATTAAATTGTGCATATTAAATAGAAATCAATAAACATTTGAGACAAAATTTATTACTAGAATAGTTGGAATAGAAAATTCTAATACAGACATACATAGGTAATATAGTACACTGCCATTATACTACCAAATACATACTATGTATATAATAGAATGTTTTAACTATGATATCACCGTCTCGTCTGTACCGACTGTATAGTTAAACGATCTGCTAAAAAGTCGGGGTTTATTGCTTCGTTTGTTTCAAGCAAGCAGACAAATGTTTCTGATCGCATTTAAATGTTTCATGGTGATATGTTACCTAAAGGTTTTCCAGCAACAAAGCGTATCTGAAAGCCTTTGTAGATTAGTACATTTTATGGAGTAGTTAAAAAAAGGCAGCAAAAATAAAATTTCCTTCACCTATGCATAGTATACGTTAAATTTCACCTAGCTGAAAAAAGCTCTTATCTCTAAAGAAATTTTTTATATACTAAAAGCATAAAATTGACAAGAGTTTGCTTACGATCTAGAGAGTGGGCGCGTTTCAAATCATCCCCCTAAACCAGAATCAAACTGCAACATTTGGATTTAAAAATAGCTCGTAAAGAAGCACGCTTACTTTTCGTAATTCTTTTTAGTTTAAATAATTATTTTTCATGCTTACAGACGCAATTAATCAGAAAAGTTTATTTTGTAAGTTTAAAATTTTTAATAGCGTGTTGTGCAATTACCACTCATTGCGAAATTTACACTCTTATCAGCTTTTATGCTAATTAGCCTTTAAAGAGTGTATGTATTTTATGCATGAATAATTTTTAAAATAGAATATAACAATCACCGTTCTGATCAGATTAATATAGTAAGTAATGTGGCAATGCATTTGTTTAAATTAAATTCATTCCATAACATAGCAGTACTGGTCTTGTGTTCCAGTTGCCTGGTACATATCATAAGATTTCTTGGAAGAGTTGTGCGATACTTAAAAGTCATAACAATGACCATCTGCAGTGACTAGATTTTTCGTTAATAATATCCCTTGTTTTGGCCGTGTTAAGGTTTACTTGAGAAAAAGTCTTTTCAATATTAGCACTGGAGTATAGGAAACAAAGTAAGCTGAAAACAAATTCAGCAAGATTTGGAAATTACAGTTACCCATTGCTTAATTTTATTTTTCCAACATTTAATGATTTTTGAGTATTTTCTTCCAATTATTTTTATTATATCTTTTCTAGCGACATTTGTTAACGTTATGTCACTGTCATCTGTGCATTCCCTCTTTTTACAGCATGGTAAGATTATTTCTGTGTTCCAATCCTTTTGTTATATTTTTTCTTTATAATTTCGTTTTAAAGTTTTTTTAGACTTTCCAGTGCTGTATCACCCACAAATGTTTCACGTGTTATATTATCTTTTCCAGGTTGTCGGTTCCCTGCAGTTTGTTCTTCATTTTCCTTTTGTCCATCCAGTAATTCTTCATTTTGCTTTGTGTATCTCAATTCTTCAAAACAGACCATTGTCTTTCCATAATTCCTCTTTCATACGTGATTACTTTCCCTTTTTTATCTTTCATATTTTTCACTGTATATTTTTTCTTTTGTCTTAGGTGTCTCAGTGTACTATACGAGGGTGATCTGAAAAGTTTCCGACATAACAAAGATACAAGACATTTTTTCTAAAAATTTTTTTTTATTTTTCAACAAAGTCTCCTTGTAACTCTATACACTTTTCCCAGCGATGCTCCCATCTCTGTAACCCGTCCAAATAGTACTCGGCATTTTTCTCTGCAAAATAATTATTCACGAAGGTGATTGCCTCTTCATTTGACGAAAATCTTTGTCCTCCGAGCGCAATTTTTAGATGAGGGAACAAAAAGAAGTCGCTTGGGGCTAGATCTGGTGAGTAAGGCGGATGGTCTAGCAGTTCAAACCGTAATTCGTGGATTTTCGCCGTGGCAACCGCTGAGGTGTGAGACGGTGCGTTGTCTTGGTGAAACAGGATTTTCTATTTCTGCAAATGTGGCCGTTTTTCGCAAGTTCTGCCTTCAGCTTGTCAAGTAATGATGCATAGTATGCTCCTGTTATGGTTTTTCCTTTTTGAAGATAATCGATTAAAATAACTTCATGGCTATCCCAAAAAACAGTCGCCATCACTTTCCCAGCCTAAAAAACCGTTTTTGCTTTTTTTGGAGCCGGTTCCCCCTTTGCAGTCCACTGTTTGGACTGTATTTTTGTTTCGGGGGTATAATGGTGTATCCAAGTTTCATCTACAGTAATTAATCGGCGCCACTCTCGTATCTCTTGGTTTTAATTTGGTACTACTGTGTATGGTATCATTATACGCTAAGACAATTAATGGATATTTATTGGCAACACGAACATTCTTGTCTTGTTGTTTCATCAATCTAAAGTGTTCTATTATTGTACTGTGTGTTCTCTCTACGTATGAGTTACCTGTAGAACTTCTTGGGGTAGTAAAATGATAGACGATTTTGTAAAGACTACAAAATTCTTTGAATACGACTGTATTGAACTGATTATCAGCAATAATTTTGCTCGGAGTAGGGAATGTGCTGACAAATTTTGTCAATTGATCCATGATTTCTACTTGGTTCTGCCTTTGTATAGGATACATTTGGAGGAACCTGGAAAACTGATCAATAATTGTCAAGAATATTTGATTATCCATGAAAAAGAGATCTATATTAATGATTACAAAGGGTCTGGAACTTATTTCAGTAACGTTGGGGACAATTTTTAAAGGATTACGTTCGTATTTGGCCTGTTGGCATACATTACATTGATTGATATACCTGTTCACTTGCTCGTAGATTTTAGGAAAGTAATATCGCTTTGATATTGCTTCGACCGTTTCTGTAATACCACGATGATTAGTTTTTCCTAAGTGGTATCCCTTCATTATTTCGAACCGTTCTTCTTCTCCAACAATATCTTCTAGCATCTAGGTATATAATCGAACTTTAACGTTTCTGAACTGTTTCATTATACTTTCTAATTCAGGTTGTATGTTATCTTTACAATAAATTCTAATGA
>VTPC01005631.1:12240-23332 GCA_011009095.1 Ignelater luminosus | reverse complement strand
TTTTAATGTTTAGCAAGTTATTTATATTGCTAACAAATATTTTTTTTTAAGTTGTTTGTTAAAAATTAAAATGTATTCGACAAATTGTTTTATGTTTCTTTCATTGTTAATGAGATCATTTCTTCGTTGTAAGAATATTTTATTCAGGTCTTATTTGTAAAATTCGATCTGCAATTT
Organism: Ignelater luminosus; assembly: GCA_011009095.1. NCBI lineage: Eukaryota > Metazoa > Arthropoda > Insecta > Coleoptera > Elateridae > Ignelater > Ignelater luminosus. The sequence continues at coordinate 23,155 of VTPC01005631.1, read as the reverse complement.
TTATTATCAGAACGTGCCTCATTCTAGCTCTAGATTGCTTATAGGTTTCGGGTATATTTTTCTGTTGTCACCGATTCGGGGAAAAACTTATTTATATTTAGGCTTCGTTGCAAGAAGAAACGCTGAGGTGTGGTTTTATAAAAGGACCTATTGAATTGAGACGATCACATTTGGTAACTTTCCATTTTCAATGTATCATCTGTGTCTCGTTTTCTGGTACAGTGTACAACCGGCGTCTTTTATTGTATCAAATTTGTTATGTGCAAAATTATTCAGAATTTCTCGAGAAAGTCGATTTTGGTTTGTTAACCAGGCCGGCTGTTCCCTTCGGGAAACAGCGGTGCGCAATATGCGCTTCATTTTTACCTGTGTGACGTATCGGGCTTGGATGTTTTGTCACAACACTTATTAGCTGCAAATTCACCTTTTTGTTTGCCGTGGTGCATTTTGGTTAACCCTAGAAGAAGGGATCCAAAGGGGTTAAATAAACTGCTTATCTTGGCGGATCCGATCTAGAATTCGCAAGCTAAAGCATGAAATCCATTAAGCTTTGTATCGTAGGTGACTCGTTACCGAATTCAGTCTAAAGTGACCGTCTGTTTGCCCGTGAAATAAGTGTATTTAGTTACTGTTATCTTGACACTTTTTTTTTCGTGTCCATCGTTCTAACAATTACCTTGCAAATTGTTGTTATGTGTTAATATCGTCAAGTTAAAGAAACAATGCAGTGAATACTGAGTATTTAGTCGGCCGGCGGCCCCTCATTTAGCCACAACTAGTGGGTCAGGTTCCGGACATCTCCGCGATGTGCTTAGACGCCCTGATAGCATTTCAAAATCTTAGAGACCCAGGGGAAAATAGTATGTAAGAATTATCTTTTTATTCATATCTTTTGTTCCTGTATAACGTACATTTTATGCTAATAAGGTTCTTTTAGACAGGATTATTAAAATCTCTTTTGTTTTAAATTCATAACAACTTTTATAATTATTTAACTCGTAACTTGAACGTTCAAAGGTAATAATAGTTGGTTTTTAACATATTTTGCGTTCTGTATTTTGGAGAATTTTAAAAGTATTCATTTGTTCTTTATTATAGAAAAGCTAAGTTACAGCTGATTATAGTTTGTAAAAAAATTCATTTTTTCTTTGCTCTTTGGCGTTTGATAATCTTTTTCTTTGTTGTTTATAATTTAAAAAATCTTTGTGTTTTTCTATAAATTTGGTTCTAACCCCTTCTGAGAAGAACTTTTAAAGTATAATCTTTTTCGTCATATTTTTGTGTCATTTACGTTAAATTACTAACCCCTTCATTTATTTGTTTCAAACATATTTTTATTTCTTTCTTATGAGGATAATAAACTATAATAAAGTTCAGTTTGGTTGCTTTATTGAAAAGTAGAGTGTAAAAGGGTTTACTATATATAATTGTGTTGTTGTTTAACATTGTAAGCTGTCAAATAAATCACCAGGAGGACCAGTGAAATTCCTAAGGTTTGATATTTTATTTAATTTACGCCTTTATTTATAACTGTCATATAAGCGTGACCAGCAAGTTTCAGTCCGTTTACAAAATTCTTTTGTTTTCGATATTGTCTTTTGGTAAGTAAAAGGGAGTTGTTAAAATTATTAGTGCTATCTAAAGAATTCAAAGCGTTAAGTAAATTGTTGCTAAATTATCTTTAATAAGTGATGTGTGCATTGCAAACGTTTCATAAAGTTATCTGTATACAAGGTGATATTCTATAGAGCCACTTGTATACAGGCTGTTGTTCCGTAAGGAACCCATATACAGGGTGTTGGTTCACGAGAAGCTGCGTGCGCTGGCCGTTGGTTCCCTATGAACTTCAGCCTCTGGTGCCCTTAATTTGAAACATCTTTTGAACTTGTCAAGAGTTTTTGATTGTGTAAGCTTTCTTTTTTATCGTTAAGGTAAGTTTAGCTAGGACCACCCCGTCTTCGACTTGAGCTACGGAATTGAACATCTTCCGACATCCGTAATGGGCATTAGGCCTTTTTCCAGCTTTTTCACGTTACAGTCCTTCCAATGATTTTCCACTCCCCTGTTTATTTCTTTTTCTTCTAATATCGTCTTGAACCTTGCCTGATATTTTTCTCTTGTACTTCTTTCTGTAAGTTTGAAACTTTTTGGCTGTTACTCTTTTAGTCTCTTTTTCAAATAATTGCATTGTTGCTCTTGGTAACCACCTGCATCTGGGATCAGTTTAAATTTTCCTCTGCTTACCAAAAAATAGTCAATTATGAATCTCTTGTCTCTGGTAGGCCTCTGTGGTATATTTTGAGTATGCAATGCCTAAATCGTTTTCTATACAGAATCTTATAATTCTTTCTTTATTATTATTTTTTCGCTGTCTCTCCCTTATTACTAATATATCTTTTTGTTCTTTTAGTGTACTTTCCCACTTTTCCGTTTAGGTCTTCTAAGATTATTGTGCTTTACTCTCAATATATTTGGAATAACTGCTTACAATCTAAAGACTTCGGAGTTACGATGTCTCATCTTATTATTTGCACCGTCATCGTCACAGGAAATCCAGTACAAAGTTACTTTTATTAGAAAATCATTTATTTCGAGAAAACTGATTATGGGGGCAAACAATGCAATGTCAGTAACTCCCTAAGATGGAGGAAATGTTAGAAAACAATTCTTTACTTCAGCATTATTTAAATTTTAAATTAGATCACGAGACATTAATGCTCGTGCACGCTCTGTCGGAAGATTCATCTGCAGTAATGCTAAATTTGTGTGCTGTCATTAAATATACAATTCGTTTCCTTTGCGGTGCGCTAGTTAATCTTGTTAAAATACATCTCAACATACACAAAATAAATAAAAGGAATCATTTTGTGAAAGATTGTGAGAATTTACATCGTCATCGTAAGATCGTGAGATGGTAATCTAAATCATGAGATTTTCTGATAAATCGCAAACCTGGCAATTCTGTATTTGTTCTTTCCCTTTCATTTCGTTCTCTACTTTGTGATTGCAATCTTGATATCTTGAAACTATTGCATGTGAATTAATCATTTATATACAATCCATTCACTGAATCTCCTCTCGAGTTTCTTGTTTCTATTTTTCTATCTTCTAACTTCTACCTTTATCTACTGACCTATAGACTGTGCTACGCTTTTTGCGTTGGAGGTTAGACACTCCACGTTAAACGTTGGTTCCTTATAGATGGAAGACAACTTTGTTCTATTGTAAATGAAGTTGGGTCTATGAAAGCTTTTATTTGATCACCTGGTGATTTTGCTATATAAGGATTTTTTTCATTGTTTCAGAAAAATCTTTTTTGTCCTAGGTGTTCTCATTAGTGTTGGCTTTTCTGATATTCAGAGTTGATAGTGTCTTCAGAGTCTAATTGTGTTTTGCTCCATTTCGTAAGAGTACCAACAGACGAAACGTGCACATATCATCTAACAGAGATCTTGACCAGTATGGAATAAGTTCTCCAATTGCTGTTACTTCATTAACACCTTTCCATCAACTACAGTTTAAACTGTTAAAGTTTTGTTCCTTCCAGTAATTGGGTTTTATTTCATTAAGACTTGATATGGTCTTTGGAGTTCATTGTGTTTTAGCTTATTTTGTCTGGGCACAAAGGAACTAAGCGTGCATATATCATTTAGGAGCTACTGTAGTTAGTGTAGGATACGTTCTCCAATTGCTGTTACTTTAGTAACACTTTCCTAACAATCAAAGTGTCAATAATTGCTTTCAGTAATTTGAGTATACTTTTGTGAATGGGTTGGTTTTTATTTATATCTTCAGCATTCCAAACATTATTTTTTGCTACTTTACATTTCGAGTCTTCTAGAAGATTTTTGCATCGAAACTATCCTTTATTTGTTCCTAACAGATATACACCTTATACACCTTCGTTTCTTATACATTATCTAACATTTAGTTTTAGTCTGTCGATAAATGTTCATCGCTACCTATTGTTAGAAAATAAATTTTCATTCTTTCGAGTACACGCGGTATATTTGCAAATTTAAATTCTCATAGTCACAAAAGTGAATAATATTTTTGCTGATTACTTAATCAGGCAAAGAATTTAATATAGTGATTGATAGATTCTTCTGCAAAACTATAATTTAAAATTTTTTTTTTAATATTTAAGAATTCCTTATAATTCTGCTCTGTAAAGTTCATTTTTTGTTATTTTGCTTTGATATCCAGGCATTGAAGCTTGTAAAATTTCACTTTAGGAAAATTTCGAAAGTAAACGTTACAGTTATCAAACGATATATTCAAGCTCTTACAAATCTGAAGGTAAACTAATTTTGTTGTTAGGAAATTTAATATTTTGAGTTTTTGAAGGTTCTCCCTATGGTTGGAAAGTTTATGTTTCAGACCAGCTTATAAATGAAATTGAGTAATTTATATAGGATCTCTTTGAAACTTTTAACATCAAATAGACTAATATTGTTTCCTCTGAAATCTTTTCTCAGAGCTCTTAGACCTCTACAAAATTATGTTACGTAATTTAGTTTTTCTTCTTGCTAAACTGACATCGAATGAATAGAGAACTATTAATGCTTCCATTTAATTATTATAAACCTTAACTGAGATTTTTATTAAGTATAATATTTAGGAAAGAAAATTATTTAAAATTTTGTTCTGTATAATCTTTTATTGTTTGAACACGTTTGATGTCTAATAAGAGAATTTAAAAACGTATGCACGCAAGGCTTTCAGGTTTATAAAATCTGAGTTTTACTGCAGATACGTGCACTGGATATTTTTTAAATCCACGAATTTGCACTTTAAATCCGATTAAAATTATGTTTCCAGAAGAAAGGATTTGTAAGAATTATACATGCTCACTTTTGAACATTAAATGTAAATTTTATTGCTTGCTTTCTTTGGAAGCTTTTGTGGTTTTATAAATTGCTTTAGATATTGCCATATTTAATAGAAATAACCACTGAAGCTTCGCCTTAATTGCAAAGATTTCTAAGAGCATTCGTTTTAATAATTATAGAAGTTACCATCTGACGTATCCATCATTTAGATCAAATTGTAGCTATAAAACATAAAAATAGCTTGTTCGTAATAAACCTACGATTTAGTAGCAATCGCGGGTATAATGTAGTTAAAAATGGAAATACGAGGAAAACCTTTTGAACAGATTTGAAACGGCTGGGGTTATGTGGCGACTACACTGCGTAATACTTCACAAACATTTTATTCATAATCAGCTTTTGTATATCTATTATTCTCACGTTCATAGTATTATTCCATCGTTCTGGAATTACGGTATCTAACCTGTTAAAATTCAAACTCGTGTTTGTAGAGGAGCTTTGGTAGGTTTGGGTTTATTCGTTCACATTTACAGATTTCAGTTTCGGTATATATGAAATAAGCTTCAAATGAGTACTTAATATACATTAAATGTTGTTTAAAAGATAATCTCTCTCTTCTCGTACCAATTCAAATGCTGAGAGTGTGCTTTGTTTAAAGAGCTTAGTTTAAAGCTCTCTTTTAATAGTGAATTAAGTCAACTCGCGTCCGCAGACCATTACAGCTGGATATACGTCTTCTAATTAGAGTAAAGACCACGAAAACTGTGAAAATCCAGCAAACTAATCGTTTTTTTAATCGTCTACTCTGGTACTAACAATGCATCAGGGTGAAAATCTTCTCTTCTAAAATGTCACCATTGTGTTGTTTCTTTTAAAACTTCTTTTAGGAGCTTAACGTTAAAGAAAAGTAATTGATGATGTGACGCTGTCATTATTACGAAATGTTTCCAAGGAAAAATTACACCAAGAATGTTTACAAAAAGAAATAATGTGTTATTTTTCGGAATCATTAAGGTTTTACGATATAATGAAAGGGGCATTTACGTATATTTTTGTTTTAATGTTTCCCACACCCTGATAATAGCTAATTTTAAAACTCCCTAATTTACTTTCTTATCGTAAAACACATTGCAAATAACGATGGTCAGCACCACCACAAGGGAACTGTTAAAATTAAAAGTCCCAGTGTTTGGCCAAAAACCTTCACTTTCATAATCCTGGGTAATGCTAAACCTCGTATGAAATCTACCATTAATGTCTCATAAAGACCAAGCTCGTTAAAAATAATGTGTGATAGGACATTAATGTTGAGGGCTGATAAAAAGTCGGAGTGTATTTCCCTCAACTCAAAGTTTTTAAGGTTTATGTGCCCACTTTTTGTAAATCATTAAAGTAAATTTTAGGTGAATTAACTGTGACAAATTTAATAACATTTTTTTGCCGAATTTTAAATATTCTACAGAAAGGTTTTCTGTTTTTTTCCCCTAGAGATTATATTAGTAATATGTTGTAGGATATCTTTCCTAATAACAACAGTTTTGATTTATTAGATTAAAAAGCTCTTCAAGTCTATTCCTGTCAGGATCAGCAAACTAGAACCACTGAAAAGATTAATGCAAAAAACCAAAAAAAGTTACACATTATATTCTGCAATATGAAAATACTTTCATTTATGGATCCTTAAAGAAAGTTTTTCACAATTTTTCTGTCAAAAAAAACTGTTCTGTTCGATGAAAGCATGTACGCAGAGGATAATGTTTTGTCAAAAAGCAAAAACATATCAGTGAATTACTAACTATTATTAAGTGTCTCAATATTTTGGTTTGGTTCCTAAAATAGGACAATTTTAATGATATACAAGTTGCAGAAATATTTTGACAAGTGTATTCCACAAAAAGCCAAATCCTCGTGTATGCATGATCAAAATCTATGACAGAAAGTTACTTACGATAAAATCAAAGGACGAATTACAGTCTTGTGAAGCTCTAAAAAAGTAGAGTAAACAGTAGACAGCCAAATATTTTACCTCTCCAAAAGAGGTACCAGGCCCTGGTACACAGCCACCAAACTTTTATATTTGCTGCCACGTCGTTTCCGATAAAATTTTAACTGAAAAAAGTTATCGACACACCATCAGGTTTCAACCCACGCCAAGATCTCCTAAGAACCTGAAGAATATTAAAGTAAACAATATTAAGATCACGAAACCATCCCATTGTGCCTTGTAACTCTTCAGACTTATTTCAGTTTCATACGCAGGGCCGGCGGAAGGCATATGGTGAATATGGAGCATTCCATACTTGAGATATTTTTGAGTATGGAGTTCCATAGCTGAAAATTTCGTATTGTAGTTTTCAGTTTTTGTCGATTAACATATACAGGGTGTTTACTAAACATGCGGCAAAAATTCAGGGGGTTGTTTCTTGGGTTCAACGATTTTTGGAAAGACGTTTTGTTTCAAAGATACAGCGCGATAAGAATAAAATAAAACTACGGTGAAATACGTTTCCATTGTGACTTGTCATCGTTTCCATAGTGACTTTTCATTTTCTCCCTTTGAAAGTTGTCAAAATTGATTGCGTTGTGATTTTCGTTTGATACTTAAACTTTTGTTAGTGAAGCTTTCTAATATAAGTAGCTGTAGAGATACCGAGATAACACATATGTATTTTATGTATGGAGTTGCCAATGGGAATTCGTTAGAGGCTAGGAGGGTGTACAGTGAACGATTTTCAGTTGTCATGTTCCTGATAGAAAAACTTTCTAAAGTATTCATCAACGACTTCATGAAACAGGCACATTTAAACAAAGTAAAGGATCGGGAAGGCCAACAGCAGTAACAACAGTAATAGAACTGTGTGAAAAATTTTGAAGCAAAACGGTTTGAATCCATACCACATTCAGCGCGTTCAAACACTTATTCCTGCTGATTTTCCTCAACGTATTGCATTTTGTCAATGGCTTCTGCAAACTTTGGTTTAAATTCCTCAACTAGTGGCACTAATTCTTTTTACTGATGAAGCAGGTTTCTTCAGAAATGCAATGCAAAACCTACGTGCGGTACTAGAAGATCATTTTCAATATCAATTTTCATTTAACATCTGGATTGGAATTGTGGGTGATTGGCTAATTGGACCGGTATTTCTATCAGGAAGACTTGCCAGTAAGGTGTATCGAAGATTTTTGGAAGAATTGCTGCCTGGGTCCTAGAGGATGTACCATTGGCAACGAGAAACATAATGTGGTTTATGCACGATGGTGCACCAGCACATTTTGGTCTGGTTGCTCGTGAATTTTTAAACGCAACATATGAAGATCGCTGGATTGATCGAGGTGGATCTCACTTATGGCCTGCTGAATCCCCAGACTTAAATCCTTCGGCTTTTTATTTATGGGGGCATTTGAAAACAGTATATACAAAGTGAAGAATGAAGAAGATTTGAGAAATCGGGTAATTGAGGGGTGTAATGCAATAAGAAATAACCCTGGTATTTTTGAAAAAGTTCGGCAGTCAATAAAGAGAAGATTGGATGCATGTATAATATGAATAAAATATTGTTTTTTTTTGAAAAGCTTTTATTTCCACGTATCTTCAAAACAAAACGTCTTTCCGAAAATCATTCAAGGACAAAAATCTTAAAATAACCCAAGGAATAATCCCCTGAATTTTTGCTGCATGTTTAGTAAACATCCTGTATATTCTTTATTTCTTATTATTTTATTATTTAATGCATATTTATTCATTATTTATAAATGATACACAATAAAAGAACTTTTTAATCGTTTAAATCGATTTTGTGCGCCCGCGCGACTGTTTAGTTTACATGAGTATACTACTTTTTTTGCACTCCATATCTCAGGAAATCACGTTCCGCCGGCCCTGTTCATACGTACCTACTTTGTGTAATGTGAACTGAAAGGTATTAAAGCTTTTCTAAAATCGAATGAGAATTTACATTTTACAATCCTAAGTACAGACAAATGGTTTTACCAGCACAAGCACCTCGAGATTAGAGAGAATCTTAAATCACCACTTGGTGTTGTATACATATTTGTTAAACTTTTCATGTCACCTTTAAGTACTTCTGTAATCATTTGGAACATAGCAAAATCCTTTAACACGCCATAAACATGAACTTTATATTTCTTATAGAACTAACTCCTTGTACATGCTTACACAAGTCGAGCCTTTGAGCAAAAGTTCAATCTAAGAGTCGAGTTTGAGGTATTTTAGTTAGTTGGACATTTGGTCTATGCGAAACACTAACTGAAATAGATGAAAACAATGCACTTTTAGATTTGGAAATAGCACTTGTCTCAGGGTAGACTATAATTTTTCTAGTTCTGGGTTTTGCCCTAAAAGCCTCTCCCTCCGCTAACTTTGCAGAAATGAGTACTCATTACCCAAAACTAAAAACCTGAAGAACTCTGCCTGTCAAGGATCGCTGAATTTGTTTGACTCTGGTCAAAATGATGCAACGCCAGTGGTAGAAACTTTCTGGTGCTGCCCTTGTTAATATAATTTGATACCTAAGTTGTCGCTAACACACAATGAACTTGTGCTACTACGTAGAATGGCAAAAGATTTGCTTAGACGCCTCAGATGCCTCTACTAAACTTAGAACTTTGAACCACACCAAGTTAGAATGACCTCGGCGTATAATTGTTCAAAGCCAAAAAAGTACGACCATAGAATAAAGAAGATTTGGGCTGATAACAATTTATGAAACACAAATAAGCGAAGGGCTCGACGATGCAGCAGCGCTTATTTCGTATGCAGTGCCATAGGTTTATTGAATATAATATAGCCCTGAAACATTTACTAACTTACTGTCAAACATTTAACACCAACTGCTTTTCATATCATTTTAAAGTTTTCTTTCTTTCACCCAATCTTTTATTTCAGTATTTTAAAAGATGGAGGAATTTCGAATCCAGTCACTAGTGTCAGATTCTGTCTTTAGAAATCCAAGTAACTCTTGAGTGTTCCCTATTAAATGCTTTGTACTGTGTATATGTATAGTATTCCACGTAGGTTCCAGCTTTCTAATCTTTACGGTGCGGTGGTTAGACGGATACATTCCTTGCGCAAGTATTTATAAGTCTATTTGACTTGAAAACCAGACAAATTTATATTTATGAATTTTATTTTTCGTGATTATCTGTACTTTGTAGGGCGGATTCTAATTGAAAATCAATAATTTAATCGTGGGAGGAATAAGTTTCTTCTAACTTAAAATCGAAACTTTCAGGAAATTTCAAATAATTTTCTAAATCTAATTATTAAGTTTATGAAACATCAATAATCTAACCTAATTAAATTATTATGCTAGTTAACGAGCATGAAACTTTGGAAACTGTTATTTAATAATAAACTTTTAACTAAATTAGAAAATTATTAGTCACAGTTGTTCTGTTTTCGTTGCTAACTTAAAATTGATTAAATTTAGTGCGATGGCTTCTAAATTGTAAGCTTGTGTTCACGGAAAATGGAGGGTTTTAATAAATTATGAATTGCACAACCTTTACGTATTTATTAATTTTGAGGAGAGACGACAAGAAACTTATCAAATATTCACACCCATTTGAACCCCACTTTCTATTCATTTGTACGCTAGATATATTTGTCAGCAGAAGATGATAGTTCCTGCAACATCAATTTTAATATTTTAATTGTGAATTGTTTAAGGGTTAACTTAGTACGTCTCACACGTTTTTAACGATAAAGTACCGCTGCTTTTTTACCTTGATAAATATAAATTAACCCGATTTAAAGTACTATAACGTGCTTTCCATAAATTTTGCCTACATTTAAAATTTTGTCTTGATCGTGATGCTAAGCAAAATTTGATAAAGAGTTTGAAAACCAGAATAGTAAAGTAAACCTGTAAACATCTGTGTATGGAAATTCCAAAAAAAGGATCAAATCTGAATTCAAACCAAACTACACTTGATTCGATTAATATCAATAAAAAATTCTTGAAAACTTAAGTACTACTCTTTTGAGTCTAGATATCGAACTTATCGTAAGGCAAGCAGTCGACCAAGGCCCCAAAGACGTATTCTTGATCTAGACTCTTAAG
>VTPC01005630.1:0-24397 GCA_011009095.1 Ignelater luminosus | reverse complement strand
TTTTTACAGAATTCACTAACTAAATTATCGAGGTTTTTAAAGTAGTAAAATGGTCTGATTGTAGCGAGCATTTGAGAAATATTCTAGGCTTATTCCTTAATTTTTTAAAAATAATGTCCCGGTGTACTTCGGTTTTCTTTGCAAATCTCAGTTCATTAATATTGCGTTTTTGATCATTTACAATGTCAACTAATTGTACTAAATTTACAACTGTAATCGCATCGTCATTTTCAAAGTATTTCAGAACGGGATACCGTAATAAAAGGTCTGCTAAAATATTCTTTCCCTTTCTTGTAGATGATCTTGAAATTGAATTGAGATAAATAATAAACCAAATCACCTAATATTTCGTCAGTTCGTGATTTTGTTTTAAGATTTTCTAATGGTTTATTGTCACTGCATACCGTAAAAGACCGTCCTATTAAGTAATATTGCCAGTATTTAATTGCATCCTTGATAGCTTTACATTCTAAATGAATAACATCCATTTTCTTCTCTTTTTCCGACAATTTTCTTGAAAAATAGGCAACAGGGTGAAGTTTACTATCCATTTGTGGTTGTTTTAAAGTAGCACCCAGTCCTTTATAACTCGCATCCGTTTCGATATATCTACATCATAAATCGATAAAATAGGAGAAGAGTAGAGATAATCTTTTATTAGCTGGAACGATTTTTCACATTCTTCTGGCCATTGAAATTCAACATTTTTTCTTAGTAATCTATGAAGTGGTTCAAACTTCTGTGAACTGTTTTTAATATATTTTAGATAGAAGTTAATGGAACCCAGTATACTTCGAACACCAGATTTATCTGTTGGTCTCTTAAGGTTTTTAATGGCAACTAGATTTTCCTGTGCGGGAGAGACTTTGTTATGCTGAATAAAGTGGCCAAGATATTTTACTGATTGGGCAGCGAAAATGCACTTCATCAGCTTAATTTTAAGTCCCTCATCCATTAATGCTTGAAGTAATTGTGCGATATGTTGAAGGTGTTCTGCCCATGTTTAGGAAAATATCAAGATGTCATTAATATAAATGATAGAGAATTTGTCTAGATTATTTCTTCTAATTATGTTTGACAAAATACGTTGGAAAATTGCTGGAGCATTTTTAAGGCCAAACGGGAGGACTTTAAACTGGAATTTTCCTGCTTTTGTGATGAAGGATGTCTTTGGACGGTCCGAAATATTCAGCATAATACACCAAAACGCTGAATTTATATCAAGAACTGTGAAATACTTGCAATTAGATACTTTATCTATAACGTCGTTTATTGTTGGAAAATAAAATGATTCAGGAACCACTAATTGGTTTAATTTTCTAAAATCAATGCAGTCTTGATTTACGTCCCTCATCCTTTTTAAATGCAAATGTTACAGGAGAAGCATAGGCTGAATCAGACTCTTCTATGAGATCAGTTACTAGCAATTTCTTGACTTGAGTTGTAATCTCTTGTTCGTCTGGATTGAAACATTTTTAAGGTCGTGAAGTAACGTATTCGTCTCTTATTAACTTAATTTCAGCTTCATTGGATTTCACCCTGCCAACATCAAACTTATCTTTAGCAAACATGCAGGTGTACTTATTTATTAAGTTAGAAATCTTTATTCTATTCTTTTCATCTTCTATGTGATCAAGATTTGCTTGAGATTTACCTACATCTATATTTTTATTAAAATTGACTTCAAAGTAATCATCTGATGATTCATTTTGAAAAGTTTTGTTTCTTAGATCATCTAATTTAATTATTTTCTCTTCGTTAATTTTTTGTAAAATCTCGAAATTCTCATTTTGAATAAATCTAAACTTCTTTATGGCATCAAGACCTAATAATAAATCATAAGAAAACTGGTTATTCTTTATCACATAAGTGCTAAGTTGGTCGGTTACAGCACCAATTTTTAAAATAATATTTGTCCTAACGGAGGAAAAATTGAACCCATTAATCGTCTTAAAAACCCTATTGTGTCTTATCAAACTTGATTTTAAAAGCTGTATCACTCTTTGATTTATTAAACTGACATTTGAGCCACTGTTATACACAGCTTTTATCTTCATGTTATTATCAATTAGTACATTTCTTGTTATTAATCAATTCAATTCCTCCGGGCCTTTTGGTTTAAAGAGCTATCATCAATTTCAATGTTCATCATCTCTGCTACTTCATCTTGTGGCTCAGCTTCGTGAAAATTTACTTTTATCTTAGTAGCATAGGACTCCTTGTTTCTACATTCGTTTGTGGGATGATATCGATTTTTAAAACCCAGAGCCTCACACATATAACAAGGTTTCTTAAATGAATCTTGCAGTTTCTTCTTTTGGTCAACATATTTGTCTGTTTTCTTGGGCGGTGCTACGGTTGATGTAATATCCTTTCTCTTCGTGTTGTTCGCATCATCCAGTTTTCGTAGTTCAATCAATAGTTTTTCCCTTTCTGTAATCTCTTCTTTATTCAGTTTGTCTTGCACCTCTAAAGGCAGTCCAACTACAATCATGTTAATTCTTGATAAGGTTGTACCCTGATCTTCAGCTTCAAGACATAACTTTTCTTTAGTTAGAGCGTAATCCACCAAAGAGCCACCTAAATATTTAAAGTATAAGCCTTTCTTATGTTAGACCAACCTTTGTCTACGAAAACTATTAGGAACGATTCTCTCCACAGCTTACAATTTACTAAACCGATCTTTTTAAGATTTGCTTCATACCAGTCTTTAGGAGAACCCTAACAAGAAAAATCGCAGTATTTCGATGATCCTAGTATCATCTTGTACATTATGTCTTGTACATTCAGCTTCAAATTGTTCAAGCCATTGCGCTGCGTTCTGCTTTTTTCGAATTTTTTCAAAACAAATTTTTTCTCAACATGATGTAATTTTAGTTCATCATTCAAGGTTAATTTGGCTTCTAATTCTTTTATTGGCTTGATTAAAGAATTTTCCTCTTCCAAACTGCTACAAGAGGAAGTGGTGTTTGGCGAGTGAATTTCTTCCACGGGAAGATTCTTAAAACATCATCATCAAAGTATTCCTTTTTTAGTGCATCATCTATTTTTACACCTACTCTGCGATAACCATTAATTGGTCTAATAGCAGTCATACCACTTTTGATTGTTGATTTTTTAGATAATATTTTGTGATTCTTCAAATTCGCATACTCCATTGGGAGTTTACACCATAATATCTTATCTTCAGATATGCCTGCAACCTCAAAATCATCTTCACTTTTCTTTATCATATGCACAAATAATTTTGTGTTATCCATGTTCTTTTAATTTAGTATGTAAATTGTAATTTAATTTGTAAGATCGTTTTTCAACTGATTTTATTATTCTGCAAAGAATTATAATTACAATATTAAAATAAAGCACCATAAGTTAACATACCTGCAAAGAATAATTAAATTACACGTTTTTACAACTATTAAATAAATAAATAAATGTTCATTAGACTTTTGACAGAACTGTCATGTGACACATACCAACTTACAAATATTAAATCACAATTTTATTCTCATAGAGAACAGACCTACAACTTACAATATTTGTGATAGCGGGAAAAGTAAAAATAATTAAATAAATACTTACAGTAATTCTTAATGCAGAAAATTGTAATACACATAATGTCATAAAAAATATTAAATTTTAATTCAATTTAAATTATTCTTATAGTTTTGTTGACTGATACATTTATTCTGTTTTGATTGACTTAATTATCTTGATCGCGATAAAACCAGAAAATATTTGTTTCCATTGACCTTACAGATTTAAAACACTTTAATGGGGAAGTGGACAGATGTAGCAATACAAAAAACGATCAAGTGTATTGCAGTACAGACTTAATACTTTGAAAAATCAGCAAATTTCAATTTAGATTCATGCATTAATCGTTACATTACACATGATTAAAGAAAACCGTCTTTTAATTGACAAGATACTTCTGGCGTATGCAGCGCCCACGTACAATTATTTTTTGAGTTTGATACGGTCAGCCCTATCGTCCCTTTTTTGATTAACCGACGACAATTAGCGATTAACTGAATTTATGATGTGAATAAGAACAACTAATTTTGGTAATTTCGAATTTAAACTATTTTTCAGAGTAAACCTGCCGATTCTTAAAACAGGAAAAAGGTTTTATAAATTGTGAGGTAAAATTCATTATTCTAACAAGAATTATGTTTAATTAACCAATTAAGGGCTTTTTAAGAAATTATTTTTTATTCACAATTTATAAAGTTAAACATGAACTATGACTCAATTATGTTTTAAACGATGGAGTAGAATATTTTCAATACTTTCTAGCGGGGATGAAAGTCCGTCCATTGGCGTCATGGTAATTCCTCCATTCCCAGATCAGAAAATAAGGCATGATTTATTTTCTGAGAATTATCGGTTATGTTCTTCAGTTTCTTACTGCAAATTCGATTTTAAGGTAGAGGATAACTCACATCATTATTATTATTGCCAATATAACTATTGACGATGTGTTGGTACATGTATGCATTAAATTATTTATTGATACCATTAGGGCCCGGTGTTTGTACACGTTTGGTTGTTTCATTATATTCGAAGTTGAATAATTTTTGAATGACTTTATGTTGATTGATAACTTTCATTATACTTTGTATATTTTCATAATCTCCTGGCGAAATACGGAAGACATACCATGTACCTTGATCGCTATATAGGTATCATACGCGCCTCATCTTCCTCAAAATAATTTGAAGCACTAGTTAACATTTGTTGGATGTACGCTTCTTTACAGTACTTATCGTGATATTGTATTCGGTAATAAATTAAGTTGTCTGTATCTGTGACTGATTAAAACGAACAAGGATATTAATTTCTGCAATACCTACACCCATTGTCTTGTTAGTCTTATACGTTTTGGCAGTTGTGTATTAAATTCTGTTGATTTTATTATTGGGAAAATAATTTCTGGAACTATTTTTAAGGATTATTTATTCTTAAAAAAGTTATGTGTACTGATCTTAACGTTTTATTTAAAATTCCTCGCATACTTATGACGTTATCTCTATTCGGAAATATCTTGTTTTCTATAAGCTAGTTTGTTTTGTTTTCTAGAATTAGAAAATCTGAAATACTTGATGAAATTTTCTAAAACGTCATTGGAAAGTTTAAAAAAACGTCTTTATTAATTACGTTCTCAGGAAAAGTTCATTAAATATGATTAAAAGAAATTATAAATCATGATGCCATCCCCTTATTAAGTATCATTACTGATAATTAGAAATCGTGACGTTACCTCCTTAATGAGTTGAGCCAGAACCAGTACAGCCCCTCTATTCGTATGTTTAATTTTTTGATTTTACGATTCTAAAGTAAAAACAAAATTTTTGAAAATTGTTCAAATTTCGACGGCCATATTGACCATCTTCCCAAAGAGATATTAAAAAACGAAAACACCGCGTCGCCTTTAGTTTTTGATGTAGAATCCAAATCTGTAGTCAAACTTTCAAAATGTAAAACGAAGCGGTAACAGACCGACAGACTTCGCAAATTCAGTAAGGATTTTAAAGAAGTTCGTTGAAAACATAATTGCAGAAAATAACAAAAGAGTTCAGGAGTATTATTAAAAATAATACAAAGCCATCAAATGCCGATTTTCTGGAAAACCCATTTTGTTGATAGCTTTTGATATTTTCACTCTCATGAGCTATATTTTTCTAAATATCCTCGATTAACCTTGATTGTTCAACAAAAATTGCAGTACATTTTTATATCTATACAAAAACGGAAATGACAGAAATATAAAAAATAAATATAAATTGTATTTCAGAGCACCAGTTACTCATTTCCATTTCGACTTTGTAGAATGACCATTATAATGGTGCTGAGCAGATATATAGTTTTATCTTGTTACTTACAGATGTTTGTGGTTTTGGGGGTATGTAAAATTTTTCATTTTCTGGTAGTTAGTTATATAGAAAAAAATATATAAATAGTAGGTAATTATTGTGTGAAAAATTTCGCATATAGAAGATTCACCGTTCTAGATTGACCAATAATTAAATGTCGTTTTTTCCAAATTCAAGAATAAAGATAGAAAACTTATGAAAATTTTAATCTTTGAAATTTTAATTATTAAAAAATGTTAAATTTTGAGATTCTATTTTACATTTTGATTTCTAAATTTTCTTTTATTTGCGTTTAAAAACAATTTTTCTTCTGCAACCAGAATTTTCCTTAGTCGCTTAGCTTTCTTGTACGACGATAAAAAAGTTAATGCCTTTAACATTAAATTAGAAGACATCAGACAATTCAATCTAGCGGAAGATTTACCAATTCAATAGATGAACTTATTAGAAGAAAAAATTATCAGTATAAGTGCATTAACTATTAAGGTTTTCTTTTTAGAGAGGGTGTTAAAAAATATGAGTTTTAGTAAAAATACATGCGGCAATCACGCAAACACTGTTTACTTGGATGAATCTAATAAACTTTTTACACCATCATTCATCTGTCACATTTTGACATTTGTGGTTAGCTGGTGATGTTACACACACAGTTGTAATTTGAGTCTTTCTGCACATTTGCTGTTTGTTGTTGAGTTATTCTTGAAGTATTTTCTATTCCATTTCCGTTGTTTTTTTGCGTTCTGCTCTTGTTTACTGTTAGTTAGTTAGTTAGTTAGGGTTTTGTTCGTCTAGTGCTACAACGACCTGGTTTTTTGCAAATAATTGTGTATACCTAAAAGACGTTGTCATGGTATCTCAGTGTTTTTTCCACTTTTTTAAGACTTCCTTAATGTATATTTTGAACAGCACAAGAGCGCAGCACAACCTTGTTTCAAGCCTTTGGTCATTCTAAAATCATCTAATACTTTACTGCCGATTTTAACAGCACTTGAATATTTTCGTAAAAATTTCTGACAGCTCTTACGTAAATCTCTCGTGGTATTCTACAGTTTTATTACAGATACTGTCTCGAATGCTATAAGGTTAATTCTAGTCCATACTTTTTTGGCGTAGTTGTTTCAAACAAAAGATATTGATCGGCAAGCACGAAATTCACTTTTTCTTTTGATTTGCATGTTGTTTATTTCAGTCGTATTTTTAAAAGTGATAGAATAGAATTTTGATAGTATTTTCTAAATTTGTATAAAATTCGAAATACAATAGTGAAGAAAAAAATTAAATAAAATAGTTTGCTTTGTTATAATAAATTAATAAAGTTTGCAGTTTTAGTGTATTTAAATGTATTTTTAGTTTATAGTGCTTCACCTACATCGTCTAGCTGCATCCTATAGGTGGGGAGTTGTAATACAACACTTAAGGGGTGCTCGACGTTGTTAGAAACAAAAACCGCAAAATTTAAAAACACTATATTGACCTTTTTGCAATGCACATAACTTTAATTTTAAAACACAGGAGAAAGTATATTTTTCACATCCAAAAGATGACAGGAACGAAATAGTCCCACAGAACGTAGGATGGAGTTCTTTGCTTCAACGGAGTTTTCCAAAAAAATAAACGAAGACAAATTTCTACCCAGCTTGCCGCAACTATGCAGTCTCGCTAAAGAGGACATTAAAACGCCAAACCAACCATCAAGTATCCATTTGATACTTATACGATAAGATAAAGGTATATTTGTCGAAAAATTTCCACCACTCGTGAATCTTATCGGAAATCCGACCAGTCGTCGTTGTGTATTTTCCAGACTCTACTACTAGAAAAATACTTGCAGTAACACAAATTCGAAGAGGTGAATTCACGGCGGATAAGTTGTTAGCGAACAAACCGAGGGAAACGCCGGGCCTCAGCCCGTGCGCTCTCACAAAACACCAAAGCAGAACTCTCAGAGGAACACACAAAGAGTTTGACACCTGAAATAATTTGCCCTAATAAAGAAGTTGGCTGTACACTGTATTATTGATGTTAATACGAACAAGCATTGAGACCGTGGAAATTTACAAACGCTCGTAATTCGGATAGAAACCGGGTTTTCTTTCAAACACAGAATGCTAAAATATCAACAGAGTTTTCTGCGAACTGATAACTATAAAAAATGTTTAGGCGACTGTAAGACCATAAATTTTACGAAAAGTCACGTGCGGCAATAATTTGAACAATAAAACTTTAAAAGACCTTGGACGAAGTATCTGTTAACAGTATAAATAACTTATTGAATATTAAAGACCGAAATGAAATAATGAATTCATATGAAATGAATATATTTGAAGCGAAACTCAAAGCAGAACTCGGATGAGTCCGCAAAATTTTGAAATGATATTACGCATTGGCCTCTGAGTTTCTGTTTTTTACCTTTAAAAGCTCTACATACTTCTTTAGTTGTTATTATTTGTTGGTTAATCGTGTATTTGTGTTGTTCTATTACCAGAAATTCTACTCTCTCTCTCTTCTGTCAGTAGTATTTTATAATTTTTTTCACTCTTCCATGTTACTTAACTTCAGTCTACTGTTTTCTTGCGTATCCTTCCTTAGTCATTTGAAAGCTTTCCAGGCTTCACTTGATCGTGTACTTCCCAGATAAGAATTTATTATAAGACATTTCTTTTGTCAAGTGCCGTTTTTTGTTTTATTGACTGTTTTATGTCTTTCGTGGCACACGTGTGTAATCTTTCCTGTCGTATACATTCTTATGCAATTTTGCTTGCGACTAACTCTTCTATTTTTGTGTTTCACTTTTTGAAGGAGTCTCTTTGCATCTTGCAGTCATGTTGGAGACTACTTAAGTTGTATTTAGGCACATTCAGGGTGATTGATCAATCATAATTCGGTTCATCTTTGTTTTTTGTTCTTCTGTATGGTATACATATTTTGGATGTAACAAGCTGATGGTCTGAGTCATTTTCAGCTCCTCTATACACTTTCACATCTTGGAGCTTGAACTGAGTAAGTTGTTTTGTAACTACATAATCTACTATTGAATTCAGCTGTTTTTTTGTTGTGTCCAAGTGCAGTAAAGCATATTTCAATGTTGGAAAAGGTCATTCAATAAATGAAATCCATAATGTTCACAGTATTGATCACTTGTTTCCCATATGGTCATACTATTGAGTCGTCTTTTGTAGAACCAGTCTTAGAATTAAGGTTAACTCTGTACGGGTTTCGAGGCAATTTTACAGGATTCCTAATAAATAACTAGTTTTTACGAGTGAAGAACTTCCTGTCTGTCTTAGCCAAAGTGTTACCGTTTTAAGGCGTCTTTAGTAGACTGTGAGCGTTTCTCAGAGTTTTTAGTTGAAACCCATCTTTGGCAACCGTGTTCCCCTCTCAAACCAAAATCTAGCCATTTGACCGCCATTTCTTGCTATCTGCAAATGTAAATTAAATATGTTTTTCAAGTTTTGCAAAAACAATATTATTTTATTTAGTTTGTTAAAATTATTTAAAAATTTCCGCCTTGAATTGCGGTATGTTAAGATTGTTCATAATTTAGTACACGGCCAGCACCATTATAAATTGATATCAATGTAAATAATGTATAAACGTTTTATTCCGTTGGAAAATTCCTGCCTACAAAGTATGTTTAACATTTTGTATTACTTTTACATTTTTATAAATATCTAATTTTACCCTGTGTGCAGATTTTGTCCGTTCCTATTGTAGGAATAAATTTTTTTATTTTCTATAAACTTAACATAGGGATTCGAAACCCTGAAAAATACCTACCACCTTTGTAAATAAAAGTTCTTCTGGTAAGGGTTTTTATTCGTTTGCCAGCAGCATATTTTATTCTATCTCGTTCTCCCCGATTTGAAATGATAAAAACCGAGTATGTTAGAAGCGGAATTTATCTCGGATTCTTTATTTAATTTTTTTAAGTTCTTGGAAATTCACATACAGTCTCGCCGCATTAAAGGCATAAATTATTTTTACGATCTACCCGTCTGACAACTCTGTGTTAGGATATCTTGACCTGGTGCTTGGGTGTAATACGATGAGGTGAGTATACTTCTCCATCCCTCTGATCGTCCAATCAAAGTGGACATGTCGTCAGCCCAGCCAGTCATCTAGCTCGGGGCTCAAACCAAACATCATGGCGTCGAGAAACGCGTACTTACCCGTTGATTCGTTTCTCGTAATTCCCTCTCTGAACTTCGTGCAAAGAACAATCCGTTGCTTTTCTTCCGCTGTCCCGTACCTAAAGATCTTTCTGAAGTCGCAATATTTAAAAGCTACCGAGGCTTCCTTGTTCAATCTGACCTGATTGTAGTATTTCGAAGTTTAAGCGCTTTGCGATCTTCAGTATAGATTTACCCTAAATTTCCGGAAGATATCGTCCGTGTATCGTTACTTTTTTTTATATTGCAGTACTGTTACTGAATTATACAATCTCCATATGCTGTCGTCGTTATAGTTCTCGTTAACGAACTTTCCGTATAATTTTGGGAATCACCGACAGCTGCTTGACCCAGTTTTGGTTGTTCTACGACGCTCAGCGTGCGTTGGAGTCTGGTGCAGCGGCATTGTAAATAGTGTTACTGAATTTATAAGCCAATATTGTATAGGTATACAAGTATAAAGATCTAACAATAAAAGTGCTAAATGAGAATAAGTTACTTAAGCACGAAATAGGTAGACTTAGGGAAAGAATAAATTACTTAGAAATGAAACTAAAACAAAAAGATAAGGAGGACAAAAACAAGAATATAGCCATTAAAGGACTAGAAGTTGAGGTAAAAAGGATCCAAAAGCGTGGAAGTATTAATTAAAGAAAAATTAGGGATACGTGCAAATATAGAAAAAGCAGGAGTAATAAATATGAAAAGTAACCAAAAGATAATTATAACAAAGGTTACAACTTGAAAAGACAAGAAGGAAGTCATGCAACAGAAAAGAAAACTAAAAGGTACAAATATATTCATTGGTGAAGATAGAACAAAGGATGAAAGTAGAATACAAAGATTAATAAGGGAAAAAAAATAAAGTAAGAGTAGGCTTTAAAAAAATTTGAATAAACGAAAAAGAGTGGAAATGGAATGCAGAGATAAATGAGATGAAACTAGACAAAAAAATTAGAAATGACAAAACTGATTCAAACAACTAATAGAAGAGGACGGAAAACAAACGAGACAAATGCTGGACACAGAGCTATGAATTATGGGGAACGAGTATTAAACAAAAAAAAAAGGAAAGGAATAGGATAAGAGAAGGAATAATAAAAATAGCATCATGAAATGTTAGAACATTACTAGAAACAGGAAAAATGCAAGAAACCGCCAAAGAGTTAGATAGATATAAAGAAGATTTAGCTGGGATACAGGAAACCAGCTGGTGAAGGCAAAATAGAAAAAAGCAAATATACTGTTTGATACGCGGGAGAGGAAAAGCAAGGATATGGAGGCACAGCCTTTACTATACAGGGCAAATTAAGATGTAAAATGTTGCAGTTTAAGGCGATAAATGAGAAAATATCATATTTAAGGCTAGGTTGCAAGCCTCGAAAGTTATCAATTATAAACATTTAATCCACCTACCGAGAACTGCACAGAAGCAGTGAAATTACAGTTTTATAGCGAACTAGAGGAATTAGGTGTAAATGTGCCAAAAGAAGACATGTTTATTATCTTTGGAGATTTTAACACAAAAATAGGTAAAGAGGAATGTTACACCGATGTCGCAGGGATATATACTATACATGAGAAAACTAATGACAACGGAGAAAGACTATGCAACTTAGCAGCGACACTGGACATGAAAATAAGTAGCACAAGAGTAAAACATAAGTACATACACAAGGTAACATGGATAATACCTGGGAAAAATACAAGAAATCGAATCGATCATGTAATAGTTGAAAAGGAGCACAGACTATCGATAACTGATAGAGGGGCGAATATAGACAGAGACCACTTCTAATAATTGCCAAATGTAAAATAAAAGCAATGGCTAAAGTAAATAAAAAAAGATAATAGAAAATGGATTACAAAAGAATTCATTAATGAAGAGACAAAAGAAGATTATAAGAAAGAAATACAAAATTACCCAGACAGCAAAACTTTACTATTTCGTAACAATGTAGTAACTGTGTAAAGTAAACGATGTAAAGAAATAGTAAAATAAAAGGTAACTATAAGTTAACTATTGGTTAAGAATGTCCCAGTTTTTGTAACTGTAGAGTTACTTTTAGATTACGTTTGGATAACTATCTGTGGGAATGTCACTAAGCCTAGTAATCTTCCGAGCATTCGAAAGTTACGTTGTAGTTTCTACATCTTTACTATATAGTTACTTCTTAGTTACGTTGCTGCTGCCGATGCCGTACGGGTGCTGACGATAAACCGGTCATGAAACTACATAAATTATTTTTATTATAAATTAATTATTGTTACCGCAAATTTCCAGAAATCCAAAAAGTAAAACAAAATTAAAAATATTTTCAACTAATTCGTTTCAGATTATTCTATTATTTTTATTGCTTTTTGGGGGGTTGGAATGTCTCCATGTTCAGATGGAATGGGGGTTGCCTGACATTTTTTTTATTTAATTGCTTTATCTGCTTCTGCGACCGGGATTTGAACCTGAGTTGTTTGTAGCCACCTGGTATGTAAGTTGTCCTTCTGACCAACTGCGCTAACAAGCTGTAGACGCTTTTGTGAATACGCATTGAATATATTTATTGTATATCGTCACTGAAACTTTGAAACAGGTTGTTGGAATTATTATGCACAATTTGTCACAGCCATTGTTAACAATTTCTTTTGTACATACTTTAAGGCAGTTTTTGCAACAACCACAAAATATTTGTTTTTATATTCTTAACTATTTCTTGTGAATAATGCTTTGCAATAATAATTGTTTTTATTTTACATTATTATTAGATTTCGTTGTCGCCCAGGGCTACATTTGTGCTAGAAAACTTACCCTTGGTGGTAGCAGCAAATAAATAGTCAAAAAATAGGAATCTTACCATAAAATGTTGTTTTATTAATTAATCCAAAGATGTCTTAAAATAGTTAATGGAAAGTAATCCAACAGTATGGATGTATAATTATAGTTAACAAAACGTGTTATTATTGTAAAAGGTAGTAAACGTTTGCTATCTGGGATAAAATTTAATATAAGAATATGGTTTATTGAAATTCTACACAACTTTTGGTCTCTTTACTGGGCGAACAGTCGACCACTGCCACTAAAACCCCGGGTACCTGCGGAGCGTCCCTTCTGAAGACCGATTTTACCTAAATACCTTAATTTTTTATCTAAACAACTACAATTTTTATGTTTATTGATTTAATTAAAATATTAATTCATAGTTAAAGTATACAAGAAACGACAAGACTTAGATAGAGTATAATAATAAATGTTTTAATTTGTTCTGTGCGAAGTTAAATATTGCAGTAAAAACTTTAATTATTCTTAACTTCATTTATATATATAATTTGAAGGTATTCTGATTTAAGGTTTTTGCATATTGGAAATTTCTATATTATAAATTATTATATTATACATTAATAATTAATTTGTTGTTCTTGGGAGTAACAGAAAATAACCAGCAAGCAGTAGAGTTACTACAAATAGTTGTTTTATTGTAACATGACGTATTCTGTTTTAAAAGTAAGCTTTAATATGTTAATATTACTGCAAAAGGACAATCAGATAGTGCAGTTGTCGCAACGAACCTTTTCGGTTCCTCTAACAAGTCAACCTATAGTAAGTTGACGGTTATCTGACTACTAAAGAACATAAGAAAGTTTAGTTACGGCTTCATACCAACTAAAACGTTACTACATAGTTACATGACCCAACAATGCCTTAAAAATAGTTCAAGAGAAGTAATAGAACGGTATGAATGTAAAATAATAGTTAACAAATAGTAACATTGCTATAGAAAGTAGTAAACTTTTGCTGTCTGGGTAACTACTATTCGCGGAAAATGCTGACATAGAAGAAAGGTGGTTGAAAATAAAAAGCGGAGTAATTAAGGCGTCTGAAAGAAATAGAAATTATTAAAAAATAACACTCGGTCGCTGTACAGTTATTTGAAACAAAGGCAAAGAAATAGAGGAGCAACGGTAATTATCGAGGAAAAAACACTTTAAAGAACTACATATACAAGGCGCAGGGTGCTGCTGAAAAACCGACGGAGATTAGCGAAGAATAAGAGAAAATAAATGATTACGAGGCTCCCAATGGACAAGATTTCAGAGAAGTTATAAAAAATATTAAGAATAGAAAAGCAGGGGGTATCGACGTGATAACTGGGGAATTAATAAAGTATGGCGGCGAACATCTACATAAAAAATTGCACCAGATGGTTTTCTAGATATGGAAGGAGGAGAGAATTCCGGAAGACTGGACAATGGGAGTAATGGTGGCCATTCCAAAACAAGGTGATCGGTCCATCTGTAAGAATTACTAAGGCATAGCATTATTAAATGTGGTCTACAAATGTATGACTTCGATAATCAGAGAAAAGTTGACAAGTCACACTGAACAAAGTATAGGGGACTCTCAGTATGGGTTCAGGAAGGAGAAATCGACAATAGACGCCATACATGTATTAAGGCAAATTTCAGAGAAGACATCGAGATTCATATCTTGTTCATTGATTTTAAACTGGTTTTCGACCAACTACAGCAAAACGATATGCTGAAAGACTTAGAAAATATGAACGTGCCAAAGAAATTAATAAGGCTGAAATCAATGACAATGAAGAATAGTAAGGCAGTAATACAAACACAAAACAGTCTGAGTAAAAGCATAGAGATAAAAAAGGGCGTAAGACAAGGGGATGCATTGTCGACAACATTGTTTATAGCATCTTTAAATGAAATGATAACGAAGATAACAGATATAGGGACGATTAATAAAAACACAACGACGATGTTGCACTTATCTCAAGAAACAAAAAGCAACTAATTGAAGCAGATGGACAAAGAAGAGGTTTACAAATAAGATGTTTAAAATTACAAAAACGTGTTGATAAAAGGATTTATTATTGAATTAGTTAGTTTGATGAGCTCACAGGTCGTCTTGTTATAGTATTTGAAATATAGGTCAGTATGTAACCCCACCTTTTTGGTCTGAAATGAAGGTCACTTGTATATAGAAGTTTCTTGTACTTTTTGTTATGTTTAGTTATGTGTTTGCATGTATATTTGTGACCAGAAGTTATTGTTCTTGCAGTCTTTGCTTCTGTGTTTAACTTTGCTTCGCTGTTGCGAACTTGTAAATGTATTTTCAGAATATTACGTGTACTAATGTATGTTTTGTTACACCGTTGTTTGTTTGTAAAAACACACGTGGTAGGATCTGTTGCAGGAAACATAGGACTCCTGGAAAAGACTTTGACTGCACGTGCTGAAGGTAAATAAAGTTGAAAGTAAGTTTTGTGTAAGTGGTCAGCTGTTGTAGGAGAGTCACATTCACCTCTTCAGAGGTTATCTTTTTGAGGCATCCCGACGACTGAAGTAGTTGGTTAGTCTTGGAACGAACTATTCAGTCATATCGGTCAAGGTCACCTAAAACTGACGCCCTCTCAAAAGCAACACCATCTCTATTGATTATCGCCAATAAGGCCTTCTACGACTCCGACCTTTTTTCCGACCCAATAGAGCTAACCGTTACAGGCATTTCGGATTAATTTATGTTACGTCATTCTGAAGGGTCACTAAACCCATTTTTACACGTAGCAAGTTAGCGATTCTTAAATTATTTCTTATACAAAACGCTTTTTATATACTTTCTATATTCTAGTTCTACCAAGATGATTACGATGTTAAACTAGAAGTACTTCACGTAGTAAGTTACAACCATAGCTATGCGCGAGATGTCAAAGCTGACTTAGTTTGGTACAATCGAACTACCAGGGCTGCGAATGCTAGCGGATACCTTACAAAGGATCTTGGAATGGATGTGAAGGCAAATACGAAATTAGCTGTCACCGACTGTCTTGTTACTGTCACTTTTTTCAGATCACTGTAATAAATTACAAGTTCTTAAGTAACGAGTTTAGGCCAACTGGAATATCAGCGACAGTAAATCTCTGTAAAGAAGCTAATGTCGACAGGTTTGGCTTAGTTAAGTCATTGAAAGATGCAGTGAATTTTCCACTTGCATGTCCTGTTCAAAAAGTAAGTATATATAACTTTCATTTATTACGTACAGGCGTATAATGGCGTTATTGAATTTAGAGATTTTTAAAGCTGAGTTATGGAACTGTTGATTACTCCAAACTTCCTCCACATTTTCGTAATGGCAGATATAGGAACCACGTAAAAGTCTACGATGGTCCAAATTTCATAGGGGAGTTTTATCTGGACGCAGAGATTATAGAGAAAATAAAAAAATGGGAGTTGCCAAGAATTCACAACTGAGTTTGCTAATACTATATATAATAGAAATACAGCACTGATTTATCTGCATATAATTACCTGTTTGACGTGTTTTACCCAAGGATACTTTACAACACTAACTTAACGTTATATGTAACTATTGCTGTTTGTTTGTTTGTTTTTGCTTGTTTCTGTTTGTTCAACAATAGAGGTTTATCAAATTGCTTTGTTTACTTTCTACGTTAAAATAAATCTGTACAAACTATAGAACTGTATTGACATCTATAATAAAATTGTAGTAGTATATTGCTTAA
Source organism: Ignelater luminosus (assembly GCA_011009095.1). Classification (NCBI taxonomy): domain Eukaryota; kingdom Metazoa; phylum Arthropoda; class Insecta; order Coleoptera; family Elateridae; genus Ignelater; species Ignelater luminosus. The sequence continues at coordinate 7,819 of VTPC01005630.1, read as the reverse complement.
TAGTAAAGCAGTTTCAGTAGAAACTGTTTTATAAGCATTAGCCGATTTAATCGTTGAAATTCTTTGTGTGTTTAAAAGAAAACTGACGTCTTTCAGTTTTAAATCGTTAACCCAAATATCCGTACCGTAATAAGTAATGCCAGATTGTATAATGCTTTCGTACAATAATTTTAACGTTTTTCCTTTGAAGCTCCCAAGTCAACCTTGCTACTGCCATGATTATATTCAAAATTTCTTTACGTTTATTACAAACATATTTGACATGATCTTTCCTAAATAATTTATTATCAACAATAATTTCTAAGTATTTAATTGCGTCTGTACAATAAACTTTCTGATTGCCCATTTGAAATATCGGTTTTTGTTGATTTGAATTTTTGCCAATAAATAAAGCTTAAGGTTTTGTTATATTAAAATTTAGCTTTTCTATATTAGCCCAATCTAAAATTTTATTAAGTGCTATATTTCCTTTTGTTTTTTCAATTTCTAATTTGTTTAGATTTAATTATCAATAACGTATCGTCAGCAAAACTTATAAGCAGTCTTGATATCGAGCTTTCTGTGCTACCAAAAACAGAAAACACTGTTAATAAGAACAGCAACGTTTTAATCAAAATCATGCTTGCGTGATGCGGCTTTCTGAAGCAGTGTATCTGTAAGGACTAACGAACGAGCCTCATAGATATCTCGAAGCTTGTGTACATGTTTTTTTTCTCTATCATATGAAGCGCATATGAAACTCACTGCGACATACCTGTTGCACTTTCAATCATGATTTTGCAAAAAGGTGTAAACCTCATTCTTCATTTGCTTGCTGACACTTATTAAAGTTTCTAACCCTTTTACTTTTGATTTTACTTTTCCTGGCAGAGATTCTTTGCAAACGAAACAGCTGTTAGGGGACCACATTCCGTTCAAATTCGTAACTACTTAAAAGGTAATACAAACACAACGAAGTTGATAGTATATTTATAACAAAAATTATGAACTATTTGCACGGAAAATTGTAAACAACTGTTATCAAAAATGAATTCAATCACAAACGGCATCGCAAAAAAAGTTGAGAAAAACGCTAGAAATCTACTTTAGACGCTCAAAGGCATTAAATAACCAACAGATTATCGATTCGAAATTACTAATTACGCCATGTCTTTCGGAATACAGAGGAATCTGTGAATAATTGGTGGTACTATTCTGATCCTACAAAATGTACGTCTGCAAAACGAAACCCTTTCTTGTTTGCCTAACTACACTCAGCAGTGGCCTTGAGTGTAGGTAAGGAGGTGATATCCACAATACAAGAACACAGTTATACTTCAAGAAATTTATTGAAATCACAGATCGAAAATTATACAAAGCATAAATATATTTATTGATAGTAGGCGTAAGTTAAAATCAAACGAATCACTTAATTAATGTAGTTTAATATAGTCTTAGGTTTTTGCTATTGAAGACGAAGCATATTCGTTCATATAACAACTTGATTTTTTTGTCGTTTTAATTAATGTCCAAAGATGCTAAGAAACGATCAATAAATTTATAGGAATGGTCACGAATACAATCCAAAATTATACATATATTTAATTAAATAATAATTTAAGTAAATATAATTTTATAAACATTAATAAAATTTTGTTAGATCAGAACTACAAAAACTAATTAATTAGTTGATCAAAAAACAATTCATTTAATAAGCCTACAACTGGACTAAGAAGAAGTTTACGACAGATCAGAGTAAATGAAGGTGGCTAGTTGACAGTAAAAACAGCTCTGCTAGACTAGGTCAAGCACAGCAAAAGGAAAACTTGACACTACCGGGCAATTGAAGTTTTTCTCGTAATTGAAACACTGTACCAAGAAGGTAGAAAAACGCTAAGACCTGAAAGTAAAAGGTGGTAATGACCCTCAAGAGTAAATGAAGCTTTTTAAATAGTAATAACTGTTAGATTCACAGGAAATAACTGGAAAAATAATCTACAATAGAAGCACACAGAAGAAAATCCAAAAAGGTTTACATCACAACACTTTAACACCAAAAAGCGCACTTCACTTTACAATAACCCAGGATGGCTACCTTTTACAATGCAATAAAGGAGAAAATGCCAGAGCAAACGAAATTTTGCAGTCTAGTCCTGTTTGAGAACTCACGGAAATCCAGGCTCAGCGAAAACGCAAATTTGTTAGCCAGTCAAGTTTTAAAAAAACTGACAGAGGTAATAATCTCTAAATCCCGCCAATAATGAAAGGGACCCTGAAGTAACTTAGCCATTGGAAGGATAAGTGACAAAAGGAAACCCTTATCGGGAAAAAAAGGTTTAAGAACATGCGACTCTTGAAAAGAAGAGCGTAAGAGGTTTTGCAAAAAAAACTCTTAAAACTAAAATTAATCAGTCTAGACGAAGATTTCTCAGAGAAAGAAGTGATGATATATGATGGCGGGCCAGATAGTGGAGACGGTTCCTAACATCAAAAAGACCAGTAACAACGTTAAATATAAGAGTTAACAAAAATTCCTATTAATATAGAATTTAAATAAAGAAAAAATCCAAACTTGATTTTTAAATGTTAAAAAGACTATAATTGGACGTAAACTTCTGATGATAAAGCGTTAAAGATTAAAAAATTGACTTTAAAAAGAAACGCAGAAGAATTTTTAGATAATTCCCTGGTTGTACAAAAAGTATTGTCAGATAGAATTTCCGGAGTTAGCGATAGGAGTTTTTATAATGTTGTTGAGAAAAACGCTAGAAATTTAAAGGGAAACGCTGAAAATTTACTCTAAACACTTGTATGAACACTTAATAACCAGGAAATTATTAGTTCGGATTTACGAACAACGTCATGCTACTTATTCGAGACGTACAAGAAGCTTTAAATATAATCTGTCGCCTTCGTATGGTAATGCGTGGTGCATTTAATATCAGTTTCAGTTGTCTTGTTTGCCATTATGCAGTGCCTAGTTACCAAGTTGATACAAACTGTAGACGTTTTAACTTGCCAAGCTTACAACCTATTTCGAGCCGTCAGTCTCGATTGTGCTTGCTTGCTCAAAAACCGACAGCGCTCGACCCAAGTCATGATCCGGACCTGCGCTAGGGCATTTGGCTTAGACCGCCTTTGTGTGGTAAAGAAATGCTAGTTTTAATGAAATTATGGATTACGTCATGCCATTTAAGATGCAAAATAAATATCAGGTAGCCCGTGACACTAAGCTAATTATATAAAAAGTACGTCTACATTTAAAAAATTGTAAAGTTGCTAATCAAATTTACGAGCTTGCAAGTATGGCTGGAAATTCTGAGAAGAACGCTGAGAATTCAGAAAAACGCTGACAATCTACTCTAAACACTTGTGGACAGTAAATAACCAGCAGGTAATCAATTCAAGCCATAGAAAAATCTGATTGTACAAGACATATGTCGAATTCAGTTTAATGGATATCTGCTGCTAACACTTGCAGACACTAAATTAATGTTGAAATTTGCTGATTGGTCTTGGACAAAGGCACTATAACTTGACAGGCAGAGGGAATATATTTTGATAGTAAAGAAGCTAACTGTGATGCAGTTAAAACAATTGCTGACATCCATACAGCTCAATTTGTTAGAGACACTAGTATTCTACGCGGTGTAAAAATTGGCAGCGATAACCACTTGCTTGTGGCAACACGGATAGTAAATTAAAACGTGAAAAAGACAAAACGGGAAAGTTCAAGACCAAAGAAAGGAAAAGTTTGTTTTTATAAATTAAAAGAAAATGGAACGCGAAAACTTTATCAATCTTTGATTGTACAGAAAGCGGCAGAAATACCAGGCTGGAAGCAAAAGATGGACCTAGAAACTTCCTGGGAGAATTTTAAAAAGGTAATTAGAGCGACGGTACAGGAGGTGTGCAAGAGTGTGCCTATTGGTAAAAAGAAAAGGAAAGCAACACGGTGGTGAACAGAAGAGCTGAAAGATATATCTTCAGTAAAAGACTGCAAAAAGCTATAGCACTTATAAAGTAAAGCAGAAGTCTTGGAAAGAATTTGGGCGATTTTTGGAAGAGAACACGACAAACAACAAAAAACTGTTTTACATAAGGTTCTAAAAAATATGCGCAGTAATAATAATGACCACCCACTTAAATTTATTAAAAATAGAAATGGCAACATTCTTACTAAGTGGACCAAAATCATAAAGAGGTGGCGCAAATGTTTCTGTGAACTTCTCAGTGGGGAAGCGAGCCTCCGATTAAAGAGAGAAACAAACAGGAGGAAGCTTCCATAAGCGATATCAAGAGTAAAGCTGGGAAATATAGCTGATGATGATGAGATGGTCAAGTTTATTGGAACGGTGGGAAAAAGAGTGCTTCACAGAGTTTGCGTGCTTGCCTGGGAGACTTGCACTATCCCCAAACATTACGAGCGTTCCGGGTAAGATTTACGGTAGAATACTGGAAACAAAATTACGGGCTTATGTGGAAGAGAGACTAGAAGAAGCGCAGTGTGGTTTTAGACCAAACAGGCGCCCACAATATGCTATTGTCGTTGTGAGGCAGGCGGCAGAGAAGGCCATCGAGTATGGAAAGGATTTGAACTTCTGCTTCATTGACATAGAAAAGTTTTTTGACAGAGTGCCATAGAGGTCAATCTGGAACGCTCTTAATAGACTTGATGTTCTACGAACCTTAACCAGAAGGGTGAGGAGATTTTACAAAAAATGTAGGAACATAGTAAGGATACACCACTGTTCCTCCATAAAGTTCAGTACTAAGGCAGGAGTTTGGTAGGGGGGTTAGGGGGGTATTTTTAGCCTTCTTCTATTTGCGCTGGTGATGGACATAGCTTTGAAGAACTGCGGGGGATTTAAATGAGATAAATTACGGAACTGGAAACTGAACCCTCTCTTCAATAATTCCCTTGTATATGCCAATGATGTGGTTTTCTAAGCGGATTCCGCGCAGAAGCTCCAGTTCAACCTAACTCTTCTAGCAATGGCCTTCGAGCAACTTGGCTTAGCTGTCAGTCACGATAAGACTAAAACTACTGTGATATCGAGAGAGCCAAAGCACCACAGTGTGAAGGTTCATGGTGAGATGCTGAAACAGGTTTATGAGTTCAAATATCTCGGAGTAATAATAAGTGAGAATGGGAAACTTACCCAAGAACTAATCTTAATTCTTAAGGAAGCAGGATGTAAACGAACAGACTAAGATGGCAGCCTTCAGGTCAAAATACGTCCCGATTTTTAATTTCGGCAGTGAGAGCTTGGCCATAAATAACAAGGTAGAAAGCAGGTTCTAGGCTGCAGAGATAAGGTACCTGAGAGTGGCAGCTAGGAAGACCAGAAGGGACAGAATCCGGAATACGGCTATGAGAGGGTCTAGGTACCTGCTACAGGCACTAGAGAAAAGGCCAGAGGAAAAACGACCATGCGGAAAAAAGTGGACAACCTGGGCTTACAACATCTAGACTGCCCTCAGAGAAAAAAGCTGCACTTTTTACTATTTTTAATTAATCGTTTTAGAGATATAAGTTGGATAGAGTGATTATTGCAAGAGAAATACACATTACTATTTTAAATATGTAGGTTCTTTAATATTAAAATTATTTAATTAGTCTTCTCGTGTTTTCTTAACAATAAATAAAGTTAGTTTTAGTGTTAGTAAATCAAGGACCATTTATTGGTTGTGACTGTGACTGTGAAAAAGTTAATAAAAGGGGGGTAAATTATTACTGACAACGCTATCCTGTGATACGGACTGTATAATAATATCCGATAAGTAGTGAGATATTGTGAACAATCTGTTACATGGTTATATTCTTGACAATAGTGACTAGTTTTCGTTATTCGCCTTACTATCCAGCACGGTGTAGCCAGCTCTAGGTTAGATTTATATTAAATTCAGTTCAATCTTGCAATATAAATAATTAGATTAGTTTGTTCTTCTTCTTACAGTTTACATATTGTTTGTTAATTTTCCTCTACTAGGATGTTTATAGTAGATTAAACTAGGTCGGTTTCTGATTCATATTATAGTTAGTTGCAAAATAAGTAGTTTAGCTAACCGTTTTTGAATTTTTAAATACATTAATCAATCACTTTGTGATTTTGTTTAATTGAAAGTCATTCGATGCATTACTGTGTTTTAATAATAATAATAATAATAATAATAACTAAACGTTTATCATATGACAGAATATTTTTTATACAGGGTAATCTCAATTTTCTGAAAGTGTAAAGTAGCCGTACTTATCTAAATTTGATTTTGCGTTTATGCTTATTTATCTAGCGCTTTCAGTTTTCAACGTGAACTCGCGCGAACCTGATTGTTGGCAAAATTAAAATAAATCTTTTAAGAAGTTTTGTTTCACTAAATCTAAGATTATGATTTGTTTACAGTAGGACTTCTTTATTATCAATCGTTGGTTCTTGTAATAGATTTTTACTACAACCGTAGTCATTTAATGTCATTTAATATTGCAATATTGCAATTGCCTATTTATTTTTTTCAATTTATTTATTTGTTTGTTTGCTCTTTACATCTTTGTACATTTATGTATTGTGTATATATAGAACATGTTTGTCAGTTTTTTGTCTAGTTTACATTTTTATGTAGGTATAGTATTATTCGTATATTATGTATTACATTATTGACAATTTTACCAAATTTAGCTTGTTTAGAAGTGACATTTCAGCTCGCTTTAGAGAAATTCCTTCTTACTGCTGTCCCTGTATAGCATATGACTGGCACTCTTTAAATTTTGATCCTTTTTTATTTCTTACGTTTCCTTGCAACTTATAGAATCCATAACTTGATTTGAATTACGCTAACTGCTTTCTAATAGTGAGCCTCTTCCAATCTCGTAAGGAAAACTGAACTGCGATATCATGTGCCAAGACGATAATAGAGCCTGTTTGATATCATATATATATATTTAAGATTATTTATGTACATGTCATTTTTAAATATACAGTACTATATTATACAGCTAAATGTGGCATTTCCAGTCTCCATCTCCATACCCTTCTATCAAACGCCATGTCTTCATCCAAGTCCCTTTCTCTCATTGCTTGTCTAATTCCTTCATTCCATGATTTACGGGAACGACCTTTCTTGTTTCTTCCAGACGGTTTCCATGTAAATAGGCGTTTCGGCCATCTTGTGTCCTCCATCCGGAGTAAGTGTCCAAACCATTTAGACTTTTTTTTCTATTCTTTGATCAACCGTTTCTGTAGCTATCATTCTGTCTCTTATTTCTTCCTTTTTAATCCTTTGTAATCTTGATAGCCTGACACTCCTTCTAAAATAGTCCATTTCTATAGCTACCAGTTTTTGTTTCTCTTCTTCCTTGATTGTCCATACCTCACTTCCGTATAGAAGCACAGTCTCAACCATTGTCTGTCCAATTCGTTTTTTGTTTTTCCTGCTAATGTTTTTTATCTCACCATAAGAAATTGAGTAAACCTACCACTTTTTGAGCTTTTTGTAACCTCTGTTTTATTTTTTGTTTACCTATTCCATCTTTATCTATTACAGTTCCCAAATATGTAAACTTATCTACCTGTTTTACGTTCGTGTCGTTGTTTATAAGGATTTCAAATCTTGTTTCGGAGTTAACAACCAGGTATTCAGTTTTCTCCAAGCTAACTTCTAGTTGCCATTTTTGGTATTTCGTATATAACGTTGAATAGGAGTGGAGACAAACTGCATCCCTGTCTGAGACCTTTAGTAGTATTTATGGACTCCGAAATATATTCGCCTTTCTTTACATATACTAAACTTTTTTTATACAACTCCTGAATAGTCTTAATCATATGATTAGTTGTCCCTATCA
>VTPC01005629.1:150302-199735 GCA_011009095.1 Ignelater luminosus | reverse complement strand
AAAGTCGTTAAAACAAGATTTTTTCCAGGAAAATAAAGAACATCCATTATTTGATTGTAATCATAATCATAACGCAGAAATCAAAAATTTATTACACAATACATAAAGAAGAAGAGAGTAAAAAGCGCGTTTATCATAATTTATATATTATTATTGTAGAAATTTCTTTTGTTATAAGTAATAGCCCTATTTTTCAAAACATAAAGGATGGCCACGCATATAAAAGGGAAAGAAAAGTAAATTAACTGAATGCGGGTAGTTTTTTTTGTCCACCCGAAATTAAAGCAGTGTCTGTATTATGTGTTTCATCTTTCATTACAAATATTACGATCTTGTTTTATTAGAACATTATCTGCTTGAAAGAAAAACTTAATAAATTTTTATGTTTTTGTAATTTTCTTTGTCAAATAAAACCAAACATGTTTTTTATACGAAAACCATTCAAAACTCGATGTAATTAATGTTAAAGGTAGACGTTACCCTCACGAAAGATTCAAAGCGGCTACATTTATTGTGTAGGTGTTAACTTCAGCTGTTCGTTCCCAACAAATATTACCCCAGCAGAACAATTCTGGCAAACTAACAGGAAGCGAAATTATTTCTGGGCGTAATAATAGTGGAAAGCCTAATAGAACTTACGTAACTGATTATTGTGAAAGAGAATGGATGGAAGAGGAAAGAGCTATTATTAAACTTTCCACATTGTTGTATATTAATTCGTTGCAAATGTTAGTTTTGAGAAAGGAAGAAAAAATAGAAGGGGAAAATCTGTTAGATTGGCAAATGAAATCTAACGGTAGCAATAACTATATAAATATCCTTTTATGTGATGCAACTACTGTGTTCAGTGATCCAAGGTATATTGACTGGCGACATTTTCCTTTTTACTATATTTTATATATGCATATTTCATGCATCGATAGATTTTTGTGCTCTGTAAACTGTAGATAAATTTTTTGGTTAAGTATTTCAATCTTGAATCAAAAATTCTACTTTAACTTGTCTATGAGCGTTGGAATCTAGTAATATGAATGAATTTAGTTGGTAACGATGCTGCAGGTTATGATAGATTGTATTTTGCGTTCATTGCAATAAATATGATACTGACAGGAAAAAGACAACAGAAACCACTTTATTCTTTCCCCTTGGATAATAAGTTTGTATAACAAGCCTCTAGAAGCAACGTCTCTCTTTTAGGGGTTCCTACATGAAGACCAAACGGACAACTAGCCTATGTGGAATGCAGACTGTTGTCATTTTTGAGTATGATATTTATGTCGAGTAATTCTATTTGATGGCATAATTTTGTTTGCACAGTCATTTTACGTGTTTTTAAGCAAACACCTCTGGGCCCGGTCTTATAAAATCTTTAACGTTAAACTAAATTGTTAACACAGAACTAAGCCATTTTAATTCTACGAGTACGTTAAGTTCTATGCGAATTGAATTTTAATCTACCTTAGTGCATCCCAAATCAAATAGAGTTCTAGCGGACCAGGCCTTAATTTCATTTATTCTTGCGTTTGACCTTTAAAAGACGCCCCAGTAGTTTTTCATTGCGAAATGAAATCTACATGTTAATATTGATTCTGCAGTCCATCAGAAATTAATTTAGTCATTGCAATAGAATTAAAAATAAGTACGGCGTTTGATAGAAAATTTATTTACTTATATTGTTTTAGTCTTTTTGTTTAGTGAGTTACTACCTATTTCTAAAATAAAAGACATTTGTGAGCCCAATCGCCAGTTGCTTCTGTATTACAGTTGCTTTCATTAGTAATTTTTCAAAAGCAGAAGATTCATTTATTGGAATTGTATTTGATCTTGCTAATTTATTTAGTAAGAGTAGAATCAAGGCTAAAAGCTTCCAAGAATTATTTTATTTTAAACAAACCTTCAAACTCAGTCAATAAATCTTCCCAGCTTAATAGAAAATATCTAAGATGCTTCTTACTTCTGTTGACATTAAATGAATTTGCGTAGCTCAGAACGATATCAATTTATTTGCTAGTGTTTGAAAAAGCAAAGTGTGTTTTAACTCGTTACGAAACGGAGCTGCAAATCGTTAAAATAACAGTTGATTTCAAAGTTTATTTACATTGGAAGAAAGAATGTTGTGCAAAAGCAGCGCGACGTTCAAATGTAAGACGGTGCAGCAAGGCAGTAAGCTCTCCAAGGATACCAGTCAAAAGCCTGCTGTGATATCAAAGTTTTCTTTAAAATGTAAATTATTAATTTATTTGAGTTGTTTTTCTAACTTTATTTGTTCATCTAAAAATTAAAATTTGAAGCCCTAAATTTAACGGGAAGTGTTGTAGTGTCCTGTAGAGCGAAAGGGCCCTAACTATGGAAATCATGTTTTTGAGAGATTGAACAAAACATGTTTAGCTTTCTTCACAATGCAAAGATTGCTCTGTATCACTCATTTCTAAAGTTGGGGTTTTCTCGCTTTGCACATACAGACAAACTTTTGCAAAAAAAAGCCAGAGATACCGTAAACTCAGTTTTAATTTTACTTCGAGTTAGGGCCTTTCTGCACTGCAGGGCAATATAGTTAACAAAGTTGTTAAACCGCTTGAAAGTGTGCCTCTTCCAAAATTGTCACCATTCCTCTGTGTCTTGTGTGATCTGCAATACTTCTACCATTTTCTTTCCTCGTTTTTCACTGCTTTTCCCACCTCATTCTGCCATGTTCTTCTTGGTCTGTCTCTATTTTTCTTCCTTGTTGGTCTTGCTTCATATACCCTTCGTGTTATTCTTTCCTTTCTCATTCTTCTTACGTGCCCAAATCATCTCAGTTGTCCCTCTTCAATCAAATCTTCCATTGCTTCTCTTTTGAGATTTTTTTCCTGTAAGTTTCATTTCGTATCTTAAGCCATTTTTGTTTTGCCCTCTATCTTTTTTTTAGTATCTCATCTTTATGACTTTGATTTTCTTTTATGTCTTTTCGTACAGTTCCATGATTCTGCCCCATTCAGCAATATAGGAGTGACCACCTTTTTAAATATTTCTACTCTTGTATTTTTTGGAATTTCTTTTTTTGCCAAGGATTCTAAAGAACAATCTCTTTATTGCTGCTGTTGCTTTTCCCTTTATTTCTTTGTCCAGACATTCCTCTTCAAAAATGCTTAAAGCAAGATATATAAATTTCTTTAGTTGTAATTCCTCTTGCTCCGTACCTAGTTTTATTTTGTGCTGTTCTGACTTTTTTCCTACCAACGTTGACTTCGTTTTATCCTGATTTATCTTTATATTTATCTTTTCAAACGCTTCTTTGTATATTTCCAAGTTTTGTTTAGTGTTTTTTCATCTTTAGTTATTAATACTTCTGTGACTTTTACCCTTTGCATTTTCCACTTTCCTATTTCATATTGTCTTATTTCTGTTATTTTATCTATGCCTTTTCAAGGTCAATAAAACAGAAGTAGGCGTTTCTGTCTTCTCTAATTGATTTTTTCAGTAATCTCTCTCGTTATGAAGATTGCATCGTGTAGTCCTCTTCCTGGTCTAAAGCCCAGCGTTTTCTAATTGTTCTCTTAGTCTCTTTTTGCTTATCTTTGCGTATATTTTTGCTACATTGCTCCAATTGTTATACCCCTGCAGTTTTGACTTTGTTAACTGTCCCTTTTTTTATGCAACGGGGCAATAATACCTACAAGTCAGTCTTCTGGTGTGTTTCCTTGTACTACTGCCGCGTTCATTATTTCTTTCAGATATTCTACGGTTTTTTGCGCAAATACTTTTATCATCACTGTTGATATCTTATTGTGCCCAGGTACTTTTCCTGTTTTTGATTTTCTTATCGCCTCCTGTAGGAGTTCAGGTGTGAAGTTCTCTGGCGTCTAGTGTTCGCCACAGACGCTAGGCTGTAAACGCGGAGAAATATCTAGTGATCACAAATGAGTCCACCGCGTCCTCGTCGCAAACCCTGGGCAATTCTTGGCAGCTAATGCGGATAGCGGAAGGCGGGTGCCCGGCGCCTTAAAACCGGGCTAGGTTGCTAAGGAAATGATACCCCTACAGAAAACCAGGGTTAGTCTGATTTGGCCTTAAGGTGGTAGCCTCACCAGTAGTCTAGGGTGCTATCGGCCGATAACCGGTACGCCCGAAGTCCAATCACAGTGAAGAAAAACCAACTTTTTGAAAACGGCTTTTGACATGAAACAACGATCAAACTTGCACTGTGGAACGTACGAACAATGTGAGAAACAGAAAGGCTAACAGAAGTGATAAGAGAAATGAAACGTTATGAACTGGAAATCTTGGCTCTCACTGAGATTAGACTCATTGGTTTTGGAGAAACTAGATCCCAAGATTGAAGCTGTTATACTCAGGTAGGACGGATGGAAATCACTCGGTAAGAGTTGGCATTCTACTTACAAAGAAAGCAACCAAAAAGTTTTAAAAAATGGAAGCCTATCTTAGAGAGACTCCTAGTAGCTCCATTTAATACAAAGGAGAGACCAATTACGTTAGTAAATTGTTACGCTTTTACTAAAACAGAGGAGGAAAAAAGCCGTCTCTATGGGGAGATACATGAAGTCATGATAGAAATCAAGAAAACAGATATAGTTATTCTTGCAGATGACATGAATGCAAAAGTGGGAAGTGAAAACGGAGGGGTAGAAACAGTGATGGAGAAACATAGATTAGGAGATATAAACAACAATGGCATAAAGTTGGATGATATGTGCACAAGGTTTGAATTGGCCATTAAAAGAACGCTATTTTTACAGAAAACTTGTCATAAGGTGACATGGTTGTCACCTGACCACAAAACTGAAAATCAAATCGACCAAGTAGGAATTAGTAAGAAATGGAGAAGGTTTCTATTTGATATCAGTAATAGGAGAGGAGCAGACATCAGATGGCATCAGCACCTAGTGACATCCGAAGTAGGTCTTAAGATTGCAGCAATACCAAAGACGTTTATGGCGCGGAAGCAAAGGTTTAATCTATCTAAACTTGAAATAGAAAACATAACAAAGAGGGAGTTTAAGTTGGAATTGAATAATCAGTTTGAGGTTCTCGCAATTAAAGAAACAGCCGGAGAAGTGCACGGGGTAGAACGGCCCCGCGTTACAGTTCGAGATTCTTACATTAAAAGTTGCAAAAGAGTGTTGGGATATAGAAAAAAAAAGGCAAAAGCGGGTTTTAGAAGCTACGTGGAAGACAATAGAGGACAGCAGAAAAGCGAAGGTAGACGTGAACAACAGCAGGACTAAAGCTAAAAAGGCAAAGGTTAATAAGATATACTCAGAGCTGAATAAAAAGCCAAACGGAAATTCAGAAAAAATAAAAGACACTAATTAGTTAGGAGATAGTGCTCAGTAAGCAGCTAATGCTGGTAATTCTAAAAAACTGTACAGAGTCACAAAGATATTGTCAAACAAAAATTGCTTCGTCAGTAATAAACGTGTAACAAACGAAAGGAGTGAGCTTCTTACTAAGAAAGAGAACAAATAGCACACTGGAAACAACACTTCCAAAAAGTTATAAATCGGCAACGCCTGGCTGAGGAAATGGAGGCGGAACAAGGAGAATTTGAGGAAATGGGTAGCTTTCTCAGAGACCACATCGTTGTCACTGACGCGCTAACTCCTCATTTCAAAACCCCTGCTATTATTGCCGCTCTTATCGCCTCCGACTATCTGCCACTTGTCACCGACTCCACTCCATTTCAAGTCTAAATTTCCCAAAACGTTCCTCGCACCATCAGGAAGTGGAACAACGGCCGCTGGGAAAAGTTCCAAGCATATGTAGAAAACAACCTTCTCCACGATTCACTCCTAGATAGTACCAAAGACATTGAAACTACCGTCCAACAGTTCACCTCAGTCATCCAAGAAGCCGTCCAAGCAGTGAAACAGACAAGGCGAGTATCTTCGACGACGTTCTAGAAGAAGTCCATCAACCTCCAGACGAACCACTACTTGATGCTCAAGCCCTCCGCACCATCAACTAAGATGTCCGTCTTAATCCCAACATCACTCCCCGCCTCCATGTCCCTCCTCCGGATCCCCCAAACCTCTTCCCAGACATCACTTGTTTCCGGCAAGAATTACGCCCCGATAAATGATTCCCTTCGACACTTGCCACCTACAGCCACAAATCTACTTACCCTCATGTTTAACTGTTGTTTTTACCGCGGAAACTTTCTCTCTGCTTGAAAGAAATCTCCCAAGGGCCCATCCTCTCGCCCTCTTATTCATCCTGTACAGCCACGACAGTCGTCGTCTAGAAGAGCCTGAGATCCGCCTTTCCCAATTCGGACGACGCGCCCCGTGGCTGACGTCTCGAAGGTGGCGTACGAACTAGGACGCCAGGAGACTTGGTTCCGAGAATGAAGAATCAGACCAAACGCTCAGAATACCAACGTCATTCTATTCTGCCACTAGAGCTATACCCATACAGCCAGAGACTCTGTCTACGTCCGCCTGGAACTAGGGGGATCGCGCCTCTAGCTTTCGTCATCCGTCAAGTACCTTGGCATTACTTTCATCCCAACGCTGAGATGAAGCTTGGATGTTGTCCAGCAGCGCAGCGGCTTATTCTCTAGACTTCCGGACGTTACTTCGCACATACAAAACCGTCATCAGACTCGTGATCGACTACAGATTCACCGTCTTTGCCTGCGCATTGCCATATGCGATCAGGAGACTCCGACAGAACGAGAGGGCCATCTGCAGGAAGATCTTCTGCCTGGAGCGCGTCCACCTTTTGGAGAAAATCAGCGATAGAACAAAAATTCCCTCTGAAGCTGCGCGTTTCGAATTCATGAGCAGGGCGGTTGAACAAAACAAAAAGTACGTTCTCGACATCCTCAGAACCCCGGCTCCGCTACCGCACAGAAAACCCAAAAAGAAACAAAATATCCGTCCTCTGTCATGCCGAAAAATTCACCCCCGAGTTGATGGACATACTTCTCGACAATTACTGATAAGATCCCATCCACCGTCCTCAGCGAAATAATCGACCGACGTAGATAGCGTCTTCCGCTACGTTCGCATTTGGGAGGTGTAGGGCATCCCTGGCTGACTGCTCTCACTAGGGTTTTTCCATGGTTTCCCCTAGTGCTCAATGCGAATGCTGGAACTCACTACTATACACAAAGCTACACACCACACATTCTCCACCAAACCAACTAGGAACCGCCGGCCCACCAACACAATATCACTACTACTTCCACTGCTATTGCTGCTACATCCAGTACTACAACTACTACATACACAGAGCACACCACACTCGAATCATTTCGAAACAAAACACTGGACGAACGCTAACTGCATCTGGCTTCTACGTCGCTTTCACATTTTGGCCGAAGAAAAGTAAAACTCATAAAACAGCCTCCGGTTTCCTAAGGAAGTTTTTCTAGATTCCAGACACAAATTTACGTGCCGGTCGGATAAGAAAATGGTTATCCATGCACCGCAGGTCTCGAGTTCAGCCTTTAACAAGCTATGAGCCCTAGCGAGTTAGGCTTAGGTTATAGACAATTTATTTTTTGTCCCAAGTCTGTACTTATAAAGAAAAATTAGTAATTAGTCCACGAGATCTGTAAAACCTATCTGTGCGCTATTTACGTTTACCTGTGTTATTTAAAATAAATAAAGTTGTTGTTTTTCAATTTTCATTGTTCATAAGGTAAATTCTTAGTTACTTCCAACATATCTAGCTGCTGATATTGTCGCTGTCGGGTTGTCAGCTTAAGCCTGTTTTCACTATGGGTATCATCAGCACCAAGGCTTTATCTTCGTTTGCCACAACTGCGCCGCACGCCAATGCTCCACCGACAACAATATCCCTCGTTGTACAAACCGTGCTCTCCACCACGAACAATAGAACGTCTACTTCTCAAGTACATATAAAAGGTGGCACCAAATTGAGATCTATGTGCCAAAGAGACGCAGCGCCGCCGTCTGTAGAAACTAAATCACTATCGCTGCCGAAGAGGCTAAGAAAATCCTAAAATGGTGGAAATTAAACATTGATAACATGCATAAAGCGTAGTTCTTTCTTTGATCATTGTCTTAATTCAAAAGGTAAAATAACTGATTTAAGTTTTTTTTAATTGCTAGAGCTAGTTCTGTTGAACTCAGATCGATCACGATGGTAACGACTTCACGACTTTAGACTTTTATCAAAACGTAATACTCTTTGTCGTAAAGGTTGGACATACCGAGAAGTCTTTTAGCGTGTTGAACTTTATCAATGCAATCAAGAAGCGTGTCTAATTGTAAATGATTAAAAAATGCTTAAATAGAGAATGTTATGCGCGAGAATACAGCAGGTTGTAAATAGGAAGATTTCTCCAACAATGAATTGTTCTGCCAATAAATCGCCAGAATTTAATATTTTGGACATTAACTTATAAAATCTAGTCTTCAACATTTTCAGTTAGAGCTAGTTTATCATCTGGAAAGAAATAACTAAAATGGAAACCGATCGAGGTGAAATAAATTGCGTACGAGAGTATAGAATTATTATAAAATACCTTCTAGGTTACAAAACTGTACAGTTTATAACTTTTACAATAAAAAAGAATAAAATCAATGAGATACTCAAGTATGCAGGCTCGAATTCTTTTCAAATAAAATTTATTATTGGCAAAATTCGTATTTTATTGTCGAAGCGGTGAAGAAAATTTACGAAACCCAAGACCCGGGATAGTAACCTTGACGTAACTCTATAATACAAGATGGAAGGGGCCAAAAAATATATTACAAATTCATCTTGGTTGATTCGTTTCCGAACACCGAACCCGAATCGATAAACAAATAAGATAAAGTCGGCATTTTCGGGAAAAAATACGTGACCGGATCTCAGCAAATCGTAAGCGCATAATAAATTGTTCTTCGAGCTAGATACAACCCGAGATAATTTGCAAAACACATGGATCAAGTGCATCCGGTGATCCTCATGGCGCCCGTCGATACATAAATTTTAATGCCAACACAGCCTCTTTTTCCCCTTTTTTTAAAGTCACCTTTAACACTAGATTAGAGGGTGTGTACGATATACCACCAAAAGTTAATCGGTTTGATATTGATTTTCAAACATACCCGATAGTATGAATTACAAGTTAGCACAGTTTTCGAATGTGAAAAATTATTTATAGTCACATTTTAGGTTATCATCACATTTAGAATCGACATAAAAAATTAATAGCAAGAAAAAACGAAAATTTTCCTTCGCAAAATTACGGTAAATCTCTAAATGGAGCTGCGAAATGTTAGATCGTTAGACAAATTAACTTCAATATCACGCTAAGCAATTATCTACACGAAAATGCTACATTAGCAGGAAGAATTTTTAGCAACTCCCTCGTCTACGTTTAACTACACTGTGCTTTTGCATATTATTTCCTAAACAAACATTCATTTTAACATAACTGGGAGGTATAAACGTCAAAATTATTTATATTTTCATTTTTACTTTGTAATAATTACTAAAGTCGGCTAATTGTAAGGTATCCCTACAGGTTTCTTTTTCCTTCTTATAATGTGAGTAGAAGAGAGAAAACCTTCAATGATAATGGAAAGTTCTGCATTAGAAAAATTCCCAAAATACTCGCATAAAAAAGAATCATTTCATTATAAAATATCTTAAGTTGTAAAGTCTCTCTCTTAATCTTTTCAGTTGTAACTCCTAATCTAACTTTAATTCGTACAGGCTCATTTACTTTATTGATGTAAGCTAATTAATGTATTTTGCTCAAATTGCCTCACGTTACTGAAGCCATAAATACTATAAAGGAGTACACTAACAAACAAGCACTTAAGTACAACAGTTTAAAATCAGATCGAAGAGATCATTGTCGAGCAAATACCATATCGCTTTCAAAATCCACCTTAGGATTTAATGAGCCTTTAGGAAAATTCAGATTTTTGTATCTTAACATCTTGTATTAGCGGTTATTTTGGTATCACTCGACGTAATTATCAAGGAATGCTTTCTAAGACTCATTCTTGCAAAATGCGAGTTGTACAAGCAAAAGGGCACATTACAGTTCCACCCAAAATTTTTGCAATGCACCATCTTTACACTAAAGCAATTTATGTCAATAGACATGATGATCATGTTTACTTCTTTCATAATAGCTTGCTGGGGAAAAATGAAAGCCCATAAACCGCCTACTATAACCCATGGGAAAACTTATGGAGAACAGGTATCAAGCGTTATAAAGGTAATTTGTACAACCGTTTGGTTGCCATCAATCGCAGAAGGCAACAGGGTCGGGTCATGTGGAGGTAGTTGTTATGTGGGGTAACGATCAATGGTACATAGCGATGACAGCACATGTCTACCTGAATTCTTTGGGCTAAATTTGTGTCGTATTTTATTTTCTGGAAAAGTTATTCTGATCGTGTGGAGGATTTGGAACAAATATTTTACAATGGGTGATAAAAAAAGAGCAAAGCGAAATCAAAAGAAGATGACCGCAAGGGCAAGAGGGACACCAAAGCCACATCAGCAGTACAGTCTGCAACAGAAGGTATCGGAATTCCACCTCAGCGAATTATAGTTTTTGACGACTACCCTTCAGAAGATTCTCGATGTGACAATGAAACATAAAGAGTAGGGTGAAAGAAGTCAACTTCTAATTACTGCCATCGCAACCAAGCATATCGAGTTGGATTGTCAGGCATGCCAAAAAAAAATTGAAGCTAAAGATGGATCATGAAAATTTGCACCAACTTTCCATACCAGATGGGGTTGCTGGAGCTGAATTCTGTGCAGGAATTGGTTATCGAGCAGTGCAGACAGTATTCAACTCTTTGGAACTTCCCTTCATCTCAACTCATACTTATCAAAAGCCCAAAGAAAATGTAGCGGAGATGCCGAGGAAAGTGAGCAAAGACGAGTTGAAGAAACATGGAGATAAGGAGAGGCAATTGGCATTGGAGGTTGGGGACGTGGTCACAGAGAAAAATCTAACGTACCATTACATAAGTGTTACCGCTGATGCGGCATGGTCACAGCGGTCGTATGGGTACTCTTACATTGCTAACTCTGAAACCGCTAGCATAATAGGAACACGTTCAAAATAGATTCTTTACGTTGACCACAGAACAACATGTTCCATTTGTGCCAAGCAAAGTTCGAAGAGCCAACTTACATCTTTCGAGGAAGGAGTATCCTTTTCTACTGACACAAGCAAACCTTCCATCCCACATCACACTTGCTACTGCAATTGGAAATGATCGCCACGGGCTATGGAAGCGGACATTCTCGTTGAAGGGTTTAAAAGAAGTCTTCATCACCACGGGCTAATTTACCTTTATCTGGTAGGAGATGCAGATTCTTCAGTTTATGCAAGAATACAAGAAGTGGTCTATCCGAGACGCATTCCAATCTGAAAAGTTGACTGCTTGAACCATTGTGTTAAAGAATTGAATACTAAGCTTTATGGAATGATTGCCAACACTGCCTTTGAGAAAACAAACAGAGATATTATATCTTCGAATATTTCTCGGTAATTCATTATCTTAGACCTTTGCACCATTCAATTAGTTTATTTCAGGTTTGGAAAAGATCTCAGTTCCACTATCATCTACAACAACGTCCACACCAAGGAGCACGATAATGCCACGTCTGCAGTTACATTGGCTGAAGTTATTCGAAACATTCCAGCGCACATTCTTCGTCATCACATAGATTGCAAAGGTTACTTTTGCCGTCACTTGGGTACAATGGATGGGTCCTATGAGGTGTTTCGAAAAACTGCCATTGGGATTGAACTATTACCTGCATTTAGTTGAATTTCAAACCGATTTGAGAGATTTTTGCCCAAGATAACTTCCAATTACGTAGAAAACTTCATGTCCGTCATGTGCAAGATGGGAGGAAAACAAATAAATTTCTCAAATCGGGTTATAAACACAGAATTCAGTCAACCGCTGGTTCCCATTCGTCTACACTTCTAATTTACGTCCTACTCATCCCTTCATATGGACGTTGACTCAAAATTGCATGAAAAGGTCGAAGAAGAGAAGTACCTAGAAACAAGCAGCTAGAGATCACACGAAAAAGTTGAAGTTATCTAATGGCTTAGAAAAAGATTATGGTCCCAATGCCAACGAAAGCAGGATGACAGACGCCGAAATACAATTGAAATTGCAATCCATTCTAATGGAACTTACAAAAGATGACACTGAGAGGGATAAACTCCAAAGGGAAACTGCCAACCAAGCTAAATGTCCTCTTTGGAAAGCTGAAAGGAGAAACAGGCTGACTGCTAGCGCCGCTGGGAGAGCGTGGACCTTTGCAGACTGGAGACCAAACACTTCCATACTAAAATTTATTCTCTACCCAAAGGATATTTTTCACAATGAAAATTTCCAAAGGGGAATTGACTTGGAACCGTCTGCAAAAAAGCTGTTATTCCGGATAACGGTCGTGAAGGTGGATCCCGTGGGACTTTTCCTCTACAAAAACCATGTTGGCTTGGGTGCATCGCCTGATGAGCTGCAGGAACAGAAGAGCTCTTTGAAACTAAGTGCACTAACTGTCCTTTTCATGAAATCCCAAAACGAAAGGACAACTTTCTTATCTACAAGAGCAAGAAAAATCTAATGTCAGACTTGATTCTGAAAAAAAACTCACAACTACTTCTATCAAGTTATTATGCAGATCTACGTGTCCGGTCGCCTGTACTGTGTCTTTTTTTAACTTGCTTCACTGCTCTAACTTCAGGGTCAATCCTACGTTAATAATAAGCTGCTGTGTCTCTGCTTTGCTCCAAGGCTCTGAAATAAGGGTCAGTCATTCGTTGGCGGTGTATCAGTGTGTTTTGGGCTTGCTCCAAGGCTCTGAATGTTCTCTTATTTTGTTTGCAGTGACGATTATTATCACGATAAGTTCCTTCGTTAGTTTTCCTTTTCCTTGGAGGCATTATTGATATACAAAAAAGTAGAATTAAAGTCTAACATTAACCAGATGTCAAAATCGAATTAATTAAGGGGTTTCTTGTTACTAAAAGGTTTCCAGTCAAATAATTGATAGTATTTCAGTTAATAACAAACTGTTCTCTTGTTCTCCTTCCAACAACTTTTGCGAGTTTAAAACCGGAAAAGTTGGACTCTAATAGAATGACAGATGACACTTTGAGCGATAACCAAGGTTGTGATGCCTAACCTCAGAGTGAGAATGAGAATATGTTCAATTCTTACATGGACTCTGAGGACCATACTGGACGGAAACCAAAGATGTCTTGCACAACTTCAGGATCCAAATAATCTGTTTCAAAATTGTAGAATGGACTGAATTTAATTCTTATAGAGTTGGGTAATACTAGCAGAAAGTACAACAAATGCAAGATTCTTAGATTAGATGTTGGTGCTCTAGGCCTGACTGTCTGAAATCGTTCTCTGCTATACTTCAAATAAAAGCTGTAATGTTATTTTAAAATTTTGCAATTTCTTATTTTGTAAATATATTTAGTAATCTTTGCATAATAAAAAACCCAGACCAAGCTCGTTTTACGATGAAATAATTCACTTTTAAATTTTCCGACGCACATTGGGGTGCGTTGTAATACATAGAATTGCTGTGTAGAGCTGACTTTTCTTTTCCGTTTCAATATTCTTTGAGTCCATGCGAGCTGTAACATGATAGAAAAATACACTTTACAGACAAGTATCCTTCATTGTATCCCTCAGCGTAGCCTCATACGTTTTTGTATTTAGCACTCTTAAGAAAGTTAATGGAGAATAAGTTTGATCTTGACCCCCACAGGTGGTTGTAGTCCAATCGTTACCTGTATTTAGCTCCTTCAGAAGATTGATAGAAGGCACCGTCCAACATCGGTCCACTTCAGCTGGTTAATAAAGGGCTTAGCGCGAATCGTGTATTTAGCACCCTTAAGAAGGTCACTGGAGGGCATATATTGACCTTCGGCGACCATAGGTAGACCCCCAATTCGGGTCATTGCCTATTGGAGGGTTTAGCCCTACCTGTGTGTATATTTTTTTCTCTTAAGAAGGTTAATAATAGAAAGCGAAGTTCGAACTTAAGCTACCACAATTTTTTGTATTTAGCTCTTTAAAGAAGGCTAATAAAGATCTTAACGCAACTCGTGCTTTCCTATCCTTTTTGTAAGAGGATTAATGCAAAAAAAAGCTCAACCTTGAGCACTATAGGTGGCTCCTTAGAGGTCGCAGTCCGATCCCTTTTTGGTATTTAACTTCGTTACAAAATTATTAGAGGATAAAGCCCGACCTACGGTTACCATTGGAGGACGGAACCTGATTCGTGTTTGTATTTAGCTTTCTTAAGGAGGCTAAAAGTGCTTAGTGCAACTGTTGGTACTTTTTCAAAAAGGTGAATGGAGGGCAAAGCCTAGGCTTGGACACTACATATGGCCCATTAGAAGGCCAAACCCAACTATGTTTGTATTTATCTGTTTTAAGGGCAAAAATCAACCTTGGGCTATCATAGGTGGGCCTTAATTTGGATCAATGCGTGTAGGAGGGTGCCCTACATGTATGTATATTTTGTTTCTCCTGAGAAAGTTAATAGAAGGCGAAGTCCAAACTTAAAAGACACCAGGTTTTTGTATATCGCTCTTCAAACCAGGCTAATGTAGCCCTTAGCGCGACTCGTACTTTACTTCTACTTGTTTTAGGAGGAATAATAAAAAACAAATTGACCTTGGGTATCACGGGTGATCCGTTAGAGGTCGTATTCTGCCTCATGTTCGTAGTTAGCTTCCTTAAGAGATTATTGGACGGCAAAGCCCGACCTGAGGTTACCATTGGTGGACGGAACTCGATTCGTGTTTGTAACTAGTTTTCTTAAGAAGGCTTGTAAAACGAAGAAACGATTCTTTGTTGGTGGTGGTCCATTATGTAGAAGGTATAACACTACCCGTGTTTGTTTTATCTTTCATGAGAAGGTTAACGGAGGGCGGAAACCGATCTCAAGTCACTGAACTCTTTTAGAGAAGTTAAGTAAGAGCTAAGCTCGACCTTGGGCTTTACAGCCCGAACAGTGTTCGTATCTACCTGCCTTGAAAGTTTGTTGGAGGGTTTAGCTCAACCCATCTCTAAACAAAATAAAGCGTCCACCTTATTTTTACTAAGAGAGGGCTAAAAGAAGACGAGGGGCGTGGGCGACCTGTGGGAGGGCAGAGCCGTACACATGCTCGTATTTAGTTAACTGAAGAAGACTAAGTCGTGTTTGTATTTTTCTCTTTTAACAAGACTTCGGAAGGTTAATGGAAGAAAAAATTTTAAACTTGGGCTACCGTAGGTGGTCGTAGGCAGACTCGTGTTCGTAGCACAACTATTTCTATATGCTTTTTTAAAAAGGTTAATGGAGGGCGAAGCCCAAACTTAAGCATTAGAGATGACCCATTAGAAGGCGCAAACCCACCTATGTTTGTATTTACGACTCTCTTGAGAAGGTTAATGGAAGGCGAAAATCAACCTTGGGCTACCACAGGTGGACCCGAATTTGGGTCATTCCCTGTAGGAGGGTGCCCTACACGTATCTACATTTTGTTTTTCCTAAGAAAATTAGTAGAAGGCGAAGTCCAAACTTAAGCGGCCGCAGGTTTTCGTACACAGCTCTTCAAAGCTGGCTAATGCAGACCTTAGCGCGATTCGGGCTTTACTTTTCCTTTTTTAGAAGGAATAATGGAAAACAAAGCAGACATTGAGCAGCACGGGTGATTCTTTAGAGGTCCTGTTCTGCCCCACCTCGATCCGTGTTTGTATTTAGCTTTCTTGTAAATTGAAGAGGCAATTCTTTGTTGGTGGTGGTCCATGAAAAGGTAAAACCCTACCTGTGTTTGTTTCATCTCTCATGAGAAGGTTAATAAAAGACCAAAACCGA
Organism: Ignelater luminosus; assembly: GCA_011009095.1. Classification (NCBI taxonomy): domain Eukaryota; kingdom Metazoa; phylum Arthropoda; class Insecta; order Coleoptera; family Elateridae; genus Ignelater; species Ignelater luminosus. The sequence continues at coordinate 183,898 of VTPC01005629.1, read as the reverse complement.
CCTTAAGCCACTGAGGTTTTTGTGAGAATTCTAAAGTAGAGCTTAGCGCAATCCGTGCTGTAATTCTCCTCTTTTGGGAAGGTTAAGAAAGAGCAAAGCTTGACCTCGTATCTAGCTGCTTTGAAGGGTTATTGGAGGACATATCTCAACCCATCTCTAAAAAAAAAGACACAGCGTCCACAAACATTTATACTAAGAGAGGGCTAAAAGAAGTGGAGGAGCAGCATGGACGAGCTGTTGGAGGGCATACCGTACACCTGCTTGTATTTAGTTAACTGAAGAAGGCTAAGTCGTGTTTATATGTTCTTCTTTTAACAAGACTTCAGAAGGTTAATGGAAGGAAAAACTTTAAAGTTGGGTCACCGTAGGTGGAGGTAAACAGACTCGTCTTCGTAGTTAGCTTTTTGAAGAAGCTTAATGGAAATCAAGACCGACTTTAGGCCATAGTAGTTGACCCGTGGGATGCTATATTGCCATTCGTGTTTGCCTCTCTTTAGAAAGGCAAAGAAGTGTGTCTTTAGGCTACAAGTGGTTTTTGTATTGAGACTTATATTGGTATTAACCTCTTTTAAGAGGGGGAAAAGGGGCGTAGCACAATCTGTGGTCGTATTTAGTCCTCTTAAGGAGGATAATAGAGAGCTAAACATGACTACCACAGATATTCTGCAAGAGGGCGTAGTGTAACAGGTGTTCGTATTATCTGTTTTAGCAAGCTTTTGGAGGGCGAAGCCCTACTACTCTTCAAACAAACAAATCGCTAACGGTGGTTGCCGTAAGCGGTTGGACCAATTTAAACATCAAGAGTGTTAAAGAAAGACTGAGACGTCGTTAATGTTGATATAAGCCTGAAAAGGAAATAAGTTTGTAGATTCTCAAGGGTGTAAGTGAATTCTACAACAATCAAGATCCGATTGAACTTATTTTCACAACATACGCCTAAAACGATCATATCATTCCAAAACTTTATTTTGCTTAACTTGCCGATAATTAGCAACGATAGCTTCTGTCATACTCGAATGATCATGGTTTCAGCTCTCAGTGAACTAACAGTTTCAGATACAAAGTCGTTTTTCAAAACTGCTCAAAGGTTTGAAATTGGTTTAACAGATAATTATTTTCTGAAAAGATCAAGACTGTGAATCTACCAACTCCAAAGCACTTATAGACTAATGTTTGCAAAATTTAACGTTTCAGAACGTCGTTCAGTTGGACATTCCGTATTCAATAATTCTGTAGCATGTCGTTACGATTAAAAGTTCTGTGATAATTCTGACCGTTGCAAAAGTTCTCTGCTTCTCAGAAGCAATCCTGTTCTGGATCATTTCCCCCCGATCAAATCTATATTCTAAATATTATTTCAAGACACGTTTGTGTCCTCTAGGGATCATATTGATTTTTTAAGTTTTACTCCAATTTTGTTCTTGAAACTGTTTGTTTCGAATTCGCGTTCATCGAGCACAGGATCTTTCCTACAGACTGAAAGCTTTAGTGTAGTTAATTGAACTGAATACATACATACTTAAGACAAAATCTTGTTGAATTTAATTTTCTATTTCACGGTGGCCCAAGGATCTCCTTTTTAAGCAGAAGCTAAACTTGATAAAGAAGTTCTGGCCTTTGGGTTTGTTTGATAATATTTGTAGATGTCTGTTTAGATTCTTAAACTGCTCCTAAAATCCAACCCTAACTATACACTATTGTTTCAAAATTATATTTGTATTAACATAATCATAAGACAAATATTTACTTTGGGGATTTTAATACAATTATTTCATGACAGTGGGCATGTCACATAGCCAGGGCACTCATTTACATGTATTACAAGGTGTAAAGCGCAGTTCGACGCTCTGCATTTTAAAAATGTAATATCGTGTTATTACGGTTCAAAGTTCTCTAATAGTTTAACATTTTGTCATCGAAATTTTATTTTGTTCCAGTTTGAACAAGAGTCTGTTTGGATCTTTAGCATAATAAATAAAGATAAAAACAAATTTTAAACATGTATATTTACAAATATTAATTCTGTGCAAATATTAGCTCGTTATCTATCATAATAAACAGGTTTTACGTTTTTAGAAAACGCGAGCAATAAAAAAATGTTCATTGTAAAGAGAGCTACAAAAAAGAGCGCAAAACGCTTGTCATTTACTCGTTAGGTAACCTGAATATATTTCCATGCCAAGTATCATTTATCATTACCAGTTAGGTATTGATTGATCGACTAATAATCACGCAATTTTAGTTTACTTGCCAATTTGACTGCCCTAGTTATAAAAAATTATTTTTTTCGCAATTTCATTAATAAGGATCAATAATGCACTTCCCTTAATTGGAATTATTATTATTACCAAGTTATTAGAAATAAGATTTTGTTACAATAAAAAAGGCAATAAACATTAACGTCTGAAAGACCACTAGAAAAATATCAACTCCTTCATCGCCCGAACAAACAAACCATAACGTAAATCAGAAGAATTGCCAGAGTTCACGGTGAAGTGAATACCTGTTCCAACCAGACAATATTTCATATCAGATACTGCATGCGACAGAAGAATAACCCGACCTTTTATGTAACAATCTAACAACCGTTCCAATTCACATGGTCTGGCGAGATTTTTCTCTAAAGCCTATAAAAGGCACACTTTTATAGCTTATCTCCTAACAGAAATGCACTTATATATCTTTTCTATAAGGAAAACGTTTCACACTGACGTGTAGTAGTAACTGAATACCATTCACCAGACGTCAATTATCAGCAATGCGAGTTTTCGAACGATCGATAATATTCATTACTTTCTGGACTCTAGTGAGCCCTTATATTGAGACGTGTAAACTGATCGTTATTGACTCTTGACCGAAACTGCCTTCTACCACATTACATTTCTTCCCCGGTTATTCGCTGGAGTGCTTTAGACGTCGGAGCTGTATATGAACGTATTAGACAGTCTCTAGTGCGTCGTCTTACAGGTTTTTTTTGACACTTTATGTGTACGACTTGGTATTTTGAAAGTTTTATTGCGTTTCGATGCGAGTTACCAACTTGATTAGTTGAACTTAGTAACTGCATATCTTTCTAGAAGTATAATAAAAGTCCTGCTGGACTTCTACCTTGTTTACTTGGAAATTTACAACTTGCTGACCTGTCTGGTAGAATAAAACTTACTAATTCCTTGTAAAGAAATCAGACTTAAAAAAATCGATTCTCGTTATTAATATAAAAAATGACATACATATATATTTCTCGCAAACATAGTGTGTGATCGATAAGAGGCAAGCCAAAGTCCATTTATGTTCGTATGTTACAAAAATATCCTCCCCACTGATCGCGTGGCTTATCTGCACAACCCATCCCGGAAGAGCTGCAGGGTCATGTTGACAGTTCCGGCAGCCATCTCGGTTTTCCGATGGGGTTTTCTGTAGCGTAGTAGAATATTGCCCAACAAACGGCGATAGCAAATGTTTAACAACGGCTGAAATTGCGAATGGCCACAAATCGTTTTTGGTCTGTGTTATGTCTGTGATTTTTATACATAAAACGATTTCCATGTTACCGAGAGAGGGTAAAATCGTACCTGCTATCAAATAAATGACCGTCACTTTCAAGCCTGACAACGCCGGCAAGGAACATATCCATATAATGAGAGTTTAGGGGATAATGAGCAAGGGAATTGGTTAATATCCGGCTTGGGCGTTAAAATGACAGGGATTAACGTCCTGACAACCCTGGTTAGCTACTGAACCACCCGGGTTTAATTGTAAGTCCTTGCGGTTATAAATCATCAGTTTAGAACTATTATGATGAGAACGTTCAAAAATTATCAATATATTTTGAAATTTCATCCCGACGATATTAATAACGTCTGTAAAAAAGCTCCCTCTGTTGACACAGTAAAATTAATTGAAGTTTCTACTAGTATGTAGGAGAATATTAGCAAATCCAACCCAGCAATTTTTCATTAGTAATAATAAAAAGCAATAAATTAATACTCAAAGTGGACCACCTCCTACTACCAACCATCTGCAAACTAAGACACGTGTTTGGTTCAATATTCTGCTAATAGGATGTTTGGTGCGAATTATATATCTGCATATGAATGTAACTGCCACCTACTTATTGAATATAGAGAGCAGCTGCACCCTTCTTCCGTATAAGGGTTGTACGAGAATATCGTCATTAAGCCAATGATTTGTAGTATTAATATTGTTGCGTGCACAAATCGGATTTATATGCATCTAATATCGTTTGCTTAAAGTTATTTCAATGTGGTCCCTTTATTTTAAGCAAAATATGCCGAAGCACGCACCGTAATAAAGTGTGGGGTTGGTATTAAAATCGTAAACTACAAAATCAGTGCTATACAAAATTCAAATCTTTGTAACAGAAATATCGATAACTTGCAAGGGGAGCGAATATAAGGGTTTCATAATTTCTGCAGCTCCAGAAAATTTCCCCCCACAGTAGACCAAGTGAAACAAACGACAAAACCACTAGGAGGTTCTGAAAGACCAATGGAAGGCACGTGCAACAACTAAGATCGTGGTTATCTTTAATTATTCAGTGTCGCTAAAAAACAGTCCTAAGCTACACATTTGAAAAAACAAGCCTGAAACTGGAAGAGATATTTGCAATAATGATCTAGTTAACAGGCACAAAGTCCAAAAAAATCAGTTTAGAAGAAAAGCTGCTATCAAACTCAATTTCGTGTCGAATTGGATCCCGCAGTCGTTAAGAATCCATTAGAGAACGACAGTCACTGCTGCTCCCGCTCTCGTACATTCATACCGCCATCACCATTGCAACTCGGTGTATCTACCTTCATCAACGATATGGATTGCTGAACATGCTGTCAAAGTTTCGGAAATGTGTGCGTCCTACACTCAAAATGCTCCGCCTTCAGTACACAACGATGCCCATGCAAAGTCGTTTTCGACAACGCAGACTACTATCAATGTGGGGAATTAGGTGCATCACACCAGCAATGCTTGTCTTGTGCTACATTCTGTGATGTCCTACCTACGACCTGTAAGTTCTGGGACAGCTTTCATCCAGGTGGAAGACGTCAGCGCAGCTCTCTCAAAATCTAAAACTGCACTTTGAATCCTTCTAACGCTTTCACACTTGTCTTTTCTTTGAAGTTGAACAGTGCAAAAACGAAAATCAGTCGTCCTGTGTGATTTGACATTTGACCAATCGCTTTACGTGAGAGCACTAGACATAGTTCTAGCAGCTGGAGAAGACAGTCTGCTATCAGTGTCTGGATTGTTTCCATGTGATCACGTCTTCATGAGCGCAGTAGAAGCTATTATGGCTGGAAGCGATCTGGAAACTATTTATGGCGGTTCATAATATGACGATAGGCCATGTCTGGAAATTCTCTTCTTAGATAATCTGAAGACTAACTCTGATGATCTGACTCAAAGATTGAAGGTAGCGCACACTGAGCTACTTCAGGGATAAGAGTGGTGGAAACCCTCTTCAAGTACGAATGACTGGCTGACGCTTCAAGTCAAGTCAACACTAGAAGAGAGTCCATTTACCGGGGACACCATGGGATTGGATACTAAATAGCAGCCAATCTCCATTTATCCCCAGCATACAAGATGCGGCACCGAACACATTTTGCTGTATGCGAAAACCGCATAGATCTTTCTCATGTCGAGAACGGTGCAAAACAAAGAAATTATCAACGTCGTAGTCCGACAAGCAAAGGTAAGCAATTGTCATAATATCTTCGAATAATATTTAGAAATATATCTTCAATTGCTGTGTAACAAAAAACAACGCATCTTTATTCTTTTTTTTTCAGAACAAAGCGAGGTAGTGTTCAGCATACGCAAGACCCTGATGAGTGGAATGACATCCATCTCAGTGCATGCATCGTTCGGTTGTGTAATATTTACAAAATGATAAAGGTATCAAAAGCTTTTTATTCGCGCTTTAATAAAATTCTGATTAGACCTTAGTTTTAGTATAAGATTTCAATTTGATCGATGCTATGACAAATAAGTGGTCAAAAATGCATTTGAATCATATTTGGACATTTTTATTAGAAATTGCTAGCACAATTCGTTAAAGTGCTACATCCAAAAAAGCAAAAATCTATGATGGCAATTTTTTCCCAGAACGGATTTTGCGCGACTTCTAGTATGTTAACTGGAACATTCTATAGACGTCCGGGTAAAAAGCCAATAGCTCCGCATTACTATGCGAGTGCATTACAACATATGAGTATCGAGGTTTTTTACCACAGAAGAAATCACGTTTGGGGCTGATCAAGGACATTTTAGAAGGATATGGTTAGACGCAACTGACTCTTCAAAAATACTTGGAACTGCTCATGAAAACGTATTTATTGATAAAACCAGAAAGCCATAAAAACAGCCTTAGTACAGTTAAGCTGGTCGACAATTCGAGTGGCTCATTCTTGCTCTGTGAAAGAATATCACAATTTGAACTGTTACGACTTAACAAATAGAGAGAATGAAACTGTTTTGTAAACTAAATCTTTGCCAAATTTGAGTATTTCATGTCTGGTTTCAAAAGGGGGACATTTGGTTTCTAAAGACCAAGACGTTGTTTAGCGGCAATGCAATACCTTCACGGATACGACTGCTTCTTGTTCTCTTTCACATTCACATTTCCTAAAGTGTCCTGTTCTTGGTTAAGCCTAAAGTTTCTAAAAAAGAAGCTCCCAAACAGAAAGGTATAAAACGCTCTAGCTTTCCTTCTTTCCTCCTTCAAGAAGTTTCAACTTCAAAGCGATGAAAACTATTTATCCACAAAAGGTATTTAAATCATTTTATGTGATAGCAAAAACTGTCTTCGGTCTTGCTGTTGGCTCAAAAAAATTCGGTTAAAACTATTTTGGTACAGAAACTAAAGATTCTTGCAAAAACCAAACTTTCTATGCTTTGAATTAATACTACTTCACTTTGTCCTTTGAAGCTTAGTTTACACCAGTCATGGAACAATTAGTTTTTTCGCCCTATTGACAGATCATCATTTAGCGGCGAGCAGCCCAATAAATTTTACTGGCCTTACTGTATTGTTGGTTTTGCCATTCTGACAGTCGTAATTATAGAAGCGTGCATGAAAGAGTGTCAACGACGCCACGACCTTGTCTCTGGGAAGGTCGTGAGGCAGGCGACCACTGGGATCCAACAAGGAGAACCACTGCTTGAACTCCGTACCCACGGCATGCCTGGCTTTCACCTCTCCTTAGTGTTCCTCTTAGAAGTCTTTTTGCAGTGCCGAATAACCTGGGATTGCTACTTCTCAGAGCCCTCTTTTGCCAGTCGATGAGCTTCCTCGTTTCCACTGATTCCACAGTGACTGAGGATCCATAGTGGGCAGATAGTTGCTGACTGCAGCGGACATCAGGTGTTGAATAACTGCCTAATCAATGAGAAGAACTGCTTTATTTGAACGCCTAACTTCAAGGCGTTCAAAAGCTAGGAGGACAGCCTTTACCTCTCCATCGAAATTCGAGACCAATGCCTACAAGATGTGGAAGTCTTCTGCCTAAACTCCTGCCGCCCATTACCACGAGCATCGAGCGCCGAGCTCTGTGATTGAATATCTTTCATAATTGGTTCCCAGTGCAATTTCTCTTTGCATGGTTGTTGGAGTTTCACTTCTATTCATCGGCTAGAACAAGTCCAATCTTGCCTTAGAGATGTGGCGCACCAAAACATTCCTAACTGCATCTCCTGGGAAGGGTACTCTCTCTTTTATATCCAAATTATATGCCTCCCCGAGCTTGGGCGCTTTTAGAGAGAAGGATTTCTCTATTTTCAGTCGCTGAGTCGGCGATTTATAGTTTTTCCAGTAGTCCATCTCCAGGTGATTTACCTTTTCATTTAGACTTATTACTGTTAGGTCTTTTCTTACTCTTCTGTTTGCAATTCCATCGCGTTAATAGGGGTAGAGATAGGACCCCCAGTTACCAATTTCAGGGCTTGGTTCTGGGTTTTATGTAGCTTTTCCAGAGTTGTCTTGGGGGCTGTGAAAATCAGAAAATCTCGGACAAAAAATGTTATTTCATTACAGCAACGCATCTGTCAATATTCCAGCGACTGCTGTGGCAAAACCTTTTCATCGGTTTACTTATACACCATCTGAAAAGAAATGTTTAACCGACGGGAAAGTTATGCATGTTTGGATCTTTTCTCGTACATTCAAGAAACATGAACCAGCTATTTGGATTTGCTTCTGAGTGAGATATTCAACATTTTAGGTATTTCAGGCAAAAAGATTATTGTATTCAAGAATGTATCAATATTGATAAATTTGACACATACAGAAGGAGTTTCTTAAGAATCAGTTTATTATATAGTTTATCTAACACAAAACACGAAACAACAAAAACTTCAATACAAAGCTTGATATGATCGTCCATCATATATTGCGCGTGAAAAGTCTGGAATAAATTCATTATTTGCGAAAGTGTGTATTATCAAGCAATATCCTTGGACACGTCGATTTTCTTGTTTTCTTGCGCACATTCTCATATAGAAATTGAAAAGATGGCGTTGCTCAAGTTCCTGATGCGATATCATTAATGATTTTTTTAAATAGCAACAGTATGTTTCTTGATGGAATCTTGTAAATCAGCTCTCCTTGGTTGCGGAAAGACGTTCTTCTTCTTCTTCTTCCTCTGGCTCTTCCTTTCTATGATGTATTGCATCAATTCATACTTAGTGTGTCTAATAACTTAGCCGAAATATTCTAATCTGCGTCGTTTTATAGTTGCTTTCCATTCTAGAGATTTAGGCAGTCTTTGGAGAACCTCTTCGTTTCTTATTCGGTCTGTTCATGGGATTTGTAACACGCATCTCTTAAATTATCCCTACTCATCACCAGCGTTTTTCTTTTCTTTGTGTTGATACTCTTTTACTATCTTCCGGTAGTACTTGCAGATCTTTTTCACTATTAGCTATTAATGTTGTATGGTCGGCGTTAATATGTATTCCTTCTTGTCTGTTCTCGGTTGCATTTCTTATTATTTCCTTTGAATACAGATTGCAGAGTAACGGAAAGAGTATACAACCTTGCATCATGCCTCTCTTTATTTTCATTTCTTCTGTATTTTCGTTATCTACTCTTACTAGTCCCGTTTGCTGCCAGAATAAATTGTTCGTTACTTGTATGTCTCTGCCATCTAGTCCTACTTGCTTTAGAATGTTCATAAGATGTACTTGTTGCACCCTATCGAATGCCTTTTCCAAGTCTATGTAACAAATTTAGAGAGAGAGCCTCCCTTGTGCCCATTTCTGCACGAAAGTCAAACTGTGTTGGATTACCATAGACAAAGCTGAATCAGTGAAAGGGCTGTGGTACTGGCAAGGAAAGCTGAAACCAACACATTAATATTCCCAAGGAAACAACATGACAAGAAGAAACGTAACAGTGGCCCTTGAGTATAAATGTATCAGTGTATCTTGATCATCTACTCGATTCTTTTGCATTCATTTCCCATTGGTCAGGGTTCTGATACCGAATTATATGTTAAATATATGTTTTGTTCTTGGAGATCTTGGTAAGCTATCATTATTTAAAGAATCAAAAAGCAAAGACTATAGACGGTTTAGTTGGAAATTCCATATCGAGTGATTTACCGTGACTCGTGGCATGTCTAAACTCGGTTTGAGACTTGCAGTTTTTTGGCCAAATCAGAGTTCCACGGTCAATGGTTTGAGACTGCTCGCGGTTCGTTCGTTTGTTTGAAAATCAGGTTTCGCAGTAGATATCGGTCGGCATGACTGAGGTGACATTCGAGAGATCCGAAATTCGACTTTTCACAGCGATTATTCTTATTAGGTTTTCCGCGGTTTTCTTTAGTAGTATAGATAAATACTAGAATAAGAATTCTCACCCTTCCTAAAATTTCTATTCTTGGCTAAATAGAAGCTTCTGAGCTTCCTTTCCTTTTGTAGTAGCCCAATTTTAGTCGAGCCAAAAGGGGCTCATTTCGCTTGTGGTTATTCACGGCCATCGAGCTGATCCAATGAGCCATAAACCACTTGTTGCTTGTAATGGCTCTACGATCCATTACAGACCGTAGGGCCTAGTAGAACGTGACCAACTGAGACACAAAAATTGTATTTCTAAGCAACATTCATTGTTTATTGTAAGAGGTTTATTATTTTACTGTTTGATATTTCACACACTGAAGTACAAAGAACAAATGGTATCTATCTTGTCATTTTTGCAAAAATCAATTGAACAGTATCTGTTCACACAAAGTTAGGCCAATAGCTTGATACTAATCGCAAGCAAAAGATCAAAATTACAAGTGATTGTATATAAAAGCTCTTAGTATTATTTAGAATTGATGATCAAGAGTTAAAAGGATTTTGGGATTATACCCAGCCGTGGGGAAAAAAATTCAACAAAAAATAAAAAAAGAAAAACAAGTCACCAAGAAGGAAAAATAAATAAGTAACCTATATTTACTGCAAGAACATAGCATACAGCACCTATATGAAAATCTATTAAATCAAGAATTACAGAGACTACCACAAAGTGAAGACAGCTTTGCACTTGGTAGCTATACAAGCTGTGGGCCTAATACCCCGAGGCAAGAATAATAAGAAGCCCCCATGGCTCACAGTAGAAATGGAAGAATTAATAAAAGAAAAAGCAGATGTTACAATGACTGACTAACGTGCCGAAGTGCTTAAAGTCGAAAAATCTTTAAAAAGGAAAGCAGAGAGGTGAAGAAAAAAATCAAAGAAACTAAAAATTTATTTTGAGAGTAAAACTGAAGAAGAATAAAAAGTCTAATCGGGAGAACACGATCCACAGAAGTGTAGAAAACAATAAAGCAGATGAAGACGAATGAAACAAATAAAATGCTGAACCTAATAACGATGCGAAAGTAGGAAAACTATGGTGAAACACGTTTAACCGAAACAAGAACATGTTATGAACGCCAAATAGAAAACAATGAAGAAAATGCCAAGAGATACCAGATAAAATTTACAGAATCACAACTTAAATACTGGGGCACTAAAGTCATTTCTAGGCTTACAGGCTAGGCTTAATCAAAATATCTCAGGAATGGAAAAAGTTGTATTTGGTATCGATTTTTAAAAACGGAGATAGGAAAGACCCGAGATGCTACAGAGGCCTTAGTATTCCTGTTTAGAAAAATACTAAATAACAAGCTGTATACAGATATGGAAAATAAAATTGGGGAAGGACAAAGTAGTTTTATGGAGGAACACTCATGCACAGATAACCTTTTCATTTTACAGCACCTGGCCGAGAAGAGAAAGCTACAGGAGAAGAATTACACATAGCTTTTATAGATCTTGAAAAAGTACACACAATACTCCAACAAATGTTGTGGATCCCTTCAAGAGTATTGAACATCAAACCATATATGTTGACAATAATCCAAGAACTTTATAGGGGAAACACGTTATGCATCAAAGTTGGAGCACAACTATCCACTTCAATCAATGTCTCAAAGAGAATGAGACAAGGATGTTGCCTATCCTTTCTACTATTTAATCTGTATGTTAAGCTCGTCTTAAAGAATTGGAAGAGAAATTGCTGTGGGTTGGGAATTCCCATTAACGAACACAAACTCTTTACTTTGAGTTTTGCCAATGACCAGATTACACTGGCGCAGGACGCTTTTGATCTTGAGTTCATGCTGAGACGACTACATATTAAATACCTAGCGATCAACACTGAATCTAGGTTTGAGGTGCTGATAGACGACGACACTAAAATCAATCAAGTGGAAGAATTTAGCGCTGTAGTCGATAAAAATGGGTTTGGACAAAGACAAATCAAACAGTGGACTCGGGAGGGCAACAAGATAGTAAGATGCCTTAACTCCCTATGGTGAGAGAATAACATCTCCAAAGAAAACAAAAAACGAGTAGGCAAAGCTATGGTTGAATCGGTTGTACAATATGGAAGCGAGATCTGGATAGTCAATGCAAATACTAATCGACGATTAAATGCCGTAGAAATGAGACGTAGTGCAGGAGTATCTAGACTACAGCACATTACCAACGATGAAATCAGAAGACGCAAAAAAGCAGAAGAAACTGTATTGAACCGCATTGAACTTTACGTGGGTACCCCTGAGAAGAGAAAAAAGGGAAAGACCGAGACGTTCCTGGATCGAAGGTATTAGAAAAGCAATGAAAAAAAGACAACTTGATGAAGAGATGACTCAAGATAGAAGTCCTTGGAGAGAGGGATTGGGTAGAAGGTAATAAGCAACTGAAAAAATGTGGGAACCTTATTTTTGAAACAACCCTCGTACTTTCGTTAGCAGGATAACGACAGCTTTGTTGATGAATTAAAGATATCAATTTTCCACAAAGTAACATCTTATGTTAGTTAATAAATTTAAATGCTTTTAAATAAATTAATCCTCATTTAGAACACCCAGTAAATAAGTACATCTAAAAACTATAGCACGGTCGTCCCAAGAAATTGGTTGCTTATTGCGAGATCTTTTCTTTGACTAAGACAAATGCATGGCATTCCTGTTGTGGCATCAAAGCTGTACAATAGAAACCAACTGAAACATTGAAAATTGAAAACAGAGGGGGTGAAGTTTGCGATGTACTGGAAGGATCACAATAGGTAAGAGTCAATCAGTCCTAGTGTCCTTTTTTGTCCGATTCATAGTTGTTTCTATAGTTACAACTGGTTATCAAAGCTGTTGCTGGTCGATAGACTGTGTTTCACTGAAATCATTTCTTTGTGCAACGTTATTAGATATTGGTTAGTGAATTGTGTAGACTGACGACATCACTATCAGGTTTTGATTGCAAAGGAAGTGATCGTTTGCTCTGGTTGCTAGGTTTGCGATTACTATAGCCTTTTTCAGTCTTGAAAACTAACTGTAAATTAACTCTCATACATATCTGCTTAGATATTTTCATTAAATTGTGATAAGTAAGCTTAAGAGTATCTACAATGTAAACTGAAATTAACTAGTATCTGATCCGTTTATTTTGCTCTCGATGTCGGAACAACTTCAATCTGTTGTTTTCAGGATAATTCGAGGCATCCCATATCCGACTTTTAAGTTAGATATCAACAGGACCTAAAGAAGACCGACAATCTCCACGGTAAAGCCTAGTCAGCAACAAATGGTGACGGAACATTTTGGTATGCCAGTTAAGGCTCGCTGCTATCTTTTTCTTTTATTTAGCAATCAGTATCGTGTTTTTGTCACATTCACTACGATACATTGGTCTCAGAGGCCGTTCAATGTAAACGAAAATAATGTAGGTTTAAAGCTTTTAAGATTTGATCGCTTTATCTTGCCTTCAGTCTCGGGAAAACGATTATTGTTGATCTATGATGTTAGTTTCAAGGATAATTCGAAACTTTAAGGACTTTACTGAAGTTTTTTCTAAATTGAGTTGGTTCACTCAATCGAGAATATTAATCAGTTTGTTTTGCACAATCACGTGGAAAACGAGAAAACATGACGAGACTATAGACTGTACCCTTTTGATGAATTGCGCGCAATCTTGCAAACGGGAGAAAATACTTGAGAAAGTTTATATTACAAAGGATTTAGATTGAGTAAACCTTGGTGATTCAGTATTCATCCCAAAATATGTAACCTAGTGATTAAATCGGGATGAATTGCATTATTTCGAGATCCTTTTAAAGGTGTGATAGCTCCCACTGTCTATCCTATAAATCTTCCATTGTAACAAGAATGATATCGTAGAATGGAAACGGAAAACAACTCACAAAATTCGGTGCATAACGAATTAGAATCACATAGGTTATGTATGAGGAAACCACATTTTTATTATTGTTCGCTTGTTATTCACAATACGTTCATTTTGTTGTTGACATGATCAATAACTAAAACACATAAAATGATTGGCAGCAAACAGGTTACGTGCTATAAAAAGGATTCGAATTTCATCGGCGTTTATTACATAAAACAGGAAATTTGTTGGAACTGTTTCGTTTGCGTGTCATTTAAATTTTATAATAAATTCAAATTTATTAAATAACAAAATTTCGAATTTTACAAGTAAAAGCTTTTACCTAGAATTGTATAAATTTATTCAAAGGAAATGCATTTGAATTTACACAACGATATCCAATAAAAGACAGAGAGGAAAGATCTAATTTTAAATTCAAATCTACTTTAATTGAGAAGATTTTCCTAAATCCAAATTTGAATACCTAATAACCTGCCTGACATTTATTAGAGCGCAATTATTTTCAAAAAAGACTTTTACCTTTATGTCATTTTGAGTTGTACATATATATATGGAAATTATGGATGAGACACTTATAAAAATGTAAATATACACGAAGACGTATTAGCTGAGCAATTAAAATGCTGTTATTTTCCTGTTTTGAAGTGAAACTTGGAAAGAAATAAAACATTACGAACGATTTGGAAAAGAGGAAGAGAAAATAAAACTGTGACAAACACAAACAATCAAAAGGAAAAAGTTTCAACAAACAAAAGATCATTGCTCCCATATGGAATCTACCACCAAAGGAAATTTCACATTTGCTGTTGAAAAAAAGTATAAATGTAATTTTTCTTTAAAGCAACTTATTGGGGTTATGAAATGTTCACTTAGGTTATATACTCGATCTCCTTATTAATTTGAAAACACGTTAACGAAAATGCTGTCGGTAAATTTGCACACGATAATTGTACATCACACAAAAGATAAACAGATCAGATTGGAATCGCACAAAAACAATTTTCGCACCTGTAGTATCTCATTATTCAAAGTAAATATGCTTAATACGATAGGGTAAAATTAAAATTTTCAATTAAATTTTAATATTTATTCAAAAGAAAAAACACTACAAGAGGAAAATATAAAATGACCAAAATACATTTAGTGCTTAAAAGTAATAAAAAAAAGTTGCGTGGGCTCTTTTTTGTCTTCCTTAGTATTCAGGAACAGCAAAATCGCTTCAGGCGTTCTATTTCAGTGAACATCGACTCATCGAAGTAATTTAAAAGCAGTTCCTTTCCACTCGATCGTCCTGCTACTGTTTGACATAGTTTGCTACATTAACTTGAAAAATGATCCGGTTATTACTAATTTTAAAACACAAAGTCTCATATAAAAAAATTTAGATTTCATTTCGAGTTAGGAAAAAATGTGATTTATATCATCTTGCAAGTGGTTTTGGCAAACGACTCAAATAATTTTTCTGACGTTTACTACTGTTACTAAATCAGTTAAAGGAAAATAAATAAATCAGTTGTGTTTACATTTTTATTTCAATGTTGAACACGAGGAAAAAGGACGAGTAAAGAAGCTTGTGGAAATAGATTTTTCAGAAACATAAATGTCTTTTCTATTTATTTCTTTTTAAAAAGTAAATCTGAAACTAAAAGTCACATTCTTTAACTGGAAAGGTGGGTAATTCTTTCTGATGTTTACATTTTTGCTGAGACTGATAGAGAAACATCTAAACAATCTGTGACATAAAAATACTGAAAAATAAAATTACCAAAATGATTCAGAAGCTTTGTGCAAATAAAATCGCATTTAAATTCAGAAGAGAAGAATTATAACGTCAATCATCTAAACAGAGTTATGTCCCCTTGTAAATATTGATACATTTCTGGATAGCTTCTTGACTTGATTATAGTACCTCAAACAACGTTGACTTATCTTCTCCACCACCTCCAAGATCTCTTTAATTTACAAAAAATCCTAATAGCTAATTTCCCTAAGACTGTGATTCTGTCTTCGTTTTATGTCACGACGAAGTGACTTCCTTCATGATCAATGTTCGACAATCATAGAGAAAGATGTGTTTGGAGGCATAGACAAAAATGCGAGGCCCAACAGCTGTAGCATCTCCATGCAAGCCTTAGTTTTACAAATAACAGAGGTAGAGCAGTGTCTGCTAGAAATAGCTTAGATACGTTAATTCAGATGTCACTGACGCGGTTCCACCTATCATTCTGCGAGTATCAATTAACTAAAAAAAGCCTCAAAAGGAAAGCCTTCTTGCATCCTTTAACAGGCGCCCCAAATCGGGCTTTACCTTCCATAAACCTTCTTAAGATAATTAAATACGAAGACGGATAGGACTGCCTACATGAAGACCAAAAAAACGAGTTTCAACCCCCATTAACCTTCTTAACAAAGCTAGTATCGAACGTGTGTCGGACTGTGCCCTTCATTATCTGTTTCAACAGAACTAACTACGAACACGTGTCGGGTTACTACACTCAACAGGCCATCCTCGCTGGCTCAAGTCGAACTTTACCGTTAATTTTCTTAAGAAAACAAATACGGACATTTTAAGAGAAATTAATTTTAATATGTGTCAGTCCACTCCACTCAATAATCCACCTGCAGTGGTTCAAAATCGGTCTTCGTTTTCCATTAGCCTTTTTAAGAAAGCTAACCCTTCGAACAGGTCTTTTATTAGAGCTAGAAACGAGTAGGGCTGAAGCTGCGCCGTTCTGAACTTGTCCCATATAAGATGAGAGACCCAAAAATCTGACCTTCACTCAGAGCGCTTTAAGTTCTGAAAGCAGCACCGATGACAACGATTTCACCACCTGGAGAAAACAACTAAAGCCAACATGAAAATCAGTCTGATGAACAAAGCAACACATTTACAGTATATTCTGAAAAATTTTCAATCTTCTACGTATTGTAAAGTTGTAATAAAAACTGTAGAAGATTGATAGCATCTTACTTCTAATGTAAATAAATGGTCTATCCAGGATTCATAAAGAAGGCATCCTGATCAACTGCTGACAAGATATCTAGTCAGTTACAACCTCATGCCGATGAAGCTGAATCTTAAAAAACGTGAAGAACTTAAGCCATTTCTTAAGGTTATTAAAATACAAAAACTCTCCACCATCCGAACCATCTGCTAGTCAACTCCAACATGGCATCATTATTTACAAACGTTTATATGAGCCGCCGGACCATTCATCAATTTAATACAGCATTCCTTTAAGAGAACGACAGCAGACTGTCCATCGGAGGAGAAGAAGACCTTGAAGTATTCCGATTTTACTGACTTTGAGCTCATTATGGCCCTAAAAGAAACAAAAACAGAAAAAAAAACCCGGGTCGAGATGAAATACACCCGGAGTAACTGAAGCATCTTAGACTGAGAGCTCGGACTTCCGTTTTGGCCTTCATAAATCTTATTTGGAGGTCGCATTATCTGTGCGAATAACCTAAGGCGGAAGTTATCCCTATGCCCAAGAAGGACAAGAAACCAAACACGCCCGCAAGCTTTCGGCTCATGTCACTAATGAAGGTATTCTCGAACGTATATGAAAGAATGTTGCTGCGCAGGCTACAAATATCAAACAACCTAGCAGACTTTAGAAGACACAGAGAGACAATAAAGAAAGTTGCCAGCTTAACCCAGAAGATTAAGGACGATTTTCACCGCAAGCAGTATTCATCGATTTTAGGACTGCCTTTGACCGGGTATGGAGAAAGAAACTACTTAGTAAACTACAACCTCTTGACCTCAAAAGAAATATGTACAGAGCCATCTCCTCCTTTCTCTCACAGAGGTATATGCGCGTAAAGTATGGCAAAGCCTTCTTTCAGTACAAACAGACCAGGCAAGGACTGCCTCAAGGATCTGCCATGCCCTGTTCTCTTTAATCTAATGACCAACAATGTTATTGCTGCAGTCCAAAGTATCCCTAGTACCTAAGCTGTACTTTATGCGGATGACTTAGTCATTTGGGCAACTAACAGTAAGATGAAGGCATTAGAGGCGACCGTAGACCAGGCCTTGATCCAACTTTCATCTTGAGCTAATGAACTAGTAGTCAACCCAGAAAAATCGGAATTCCAACTGCTTACACTGTCCACGAAGCAACAAGGAGGACTATCTTTACTCTACGAGTCCAGTTTCTTAAGTGAAACGAAAGCCGCTACTTATTTAGGGGTTCGGCTTGACACTAAGTTGCAGTGGTCAAAGCATGTAGATCAGCTAGCACAGAAAGGAAGTAATAAGTCTAAATGGAAAGGTAAATCGCCAGAAAATGGACTACTGGAAAAACTATAAGCCGCCCACTCAGCGCCTGAAAACAACAGAAATCCTTCTTTGTAAAAGCCTCCGAACTCGGAGAGGCATATAATTTGGATATAAAAGACAAAGTACTCTTCCTAGGATATGCAGTTAGGAATGTTTTGGTGCGCCACATCCCTAAGGCGAGGTTAGACTTGATCGATGAATAAAAGTGAAACTCCAACAACCATGCAAAGAGCCATTGCACTTGAAACCATTCGTGAAAAAAATCCAGTCACGGAGCTCGGCGCTTGATGCTCGTGGTAATGGGAACGCAGAACTCCAGGCAGAAAACTTCCAGGTCTCGCAGACATTTTGATGGAGAGTTTAAGTCTGTCCTCCTAGCCCTTGAACGCCTTAAAGTCGAGCGTGAAAATAAAGCAGTTCTTCTTATTGATTCCCAGGCAGCTGTTCTGACTTTCACATTCCTGAAACGCCAGATGTCTACCGCAGATGTTATAGTTGATAAGCTCTGGGTGGACTCTCCGCCTACAGTGAATTCCCAGTCAGTGTGGAATCGAGAAAAACGAGAAGGTGATAGACTGGCAGAAGAGAGCTCTGAGAAGCAGCAACCCCAAGTAAGGACCAACCTATTCAGGACTAACCGAGGAATGCAAGCATTAGAAACAAATTGTTTCCGAAATGTATCCTTGGATCACCTCAATAGGAGAAACCAGAATGTAGAATTCGCCGTTGAAGTAGAAGACAATTAGCTATCATTCCTGGATATGTTAGTGAATAAAAGAAATTGAAAGACTGAGTCACACGGTCTACCGAGAAACAATTCATACTGTTCATGGGTACGGGGGCCATCCAGAGGCTCACTATAGTTCGATGCTTCAACACCTATTTACACTATCAGCCAGCTAAGTTACATTCGGTAGTGAAAACTTTCATCACAAAATCAAAAAAACTAACGAACCAGGAGAAAGTTGAAACTTTCATAAAACATCATCATCCAAAACGTCTAAACAAAACGAACAAAACGGACTACCATAACTAAAAATATGTTCTGTATG
This sequence comes from Ignelater luminosus, assembly GCA_011009095.1. Lineage (NCBI taxonomy): Eukaryota > Metazoa > Arthropoda > Insecta > Coleoptera > Elateridae > Ignelater > Ignelater luminosus. The sequence continues at coordinate 164,833 of VTPC01005629.1, read as the reverse complement.
TAAGTCAACAGCCAAGAAGAAATAAGGCAACAGTAGAACAAGAAAAAACTTGGTTGCTTTACTGTGCTTCATGTTATCCTACGTTATTCTTCAGTAGATCCTAGCAAAAGTGTTTGGAGTCCCTTAAGTCTATTCTAACCCATCACTAACTGCTATATACTAGTTATATTGAATGACACACTTTTGTAGCACTTCTGGGTGTGTGCTTTTTGGCAGTATCCTCTGTCTTGGTAGCTTCCTTTCATATTTCCTGAAAGTTCTCGGTGGCCAGTGGTCTTCAACGTCAGACGTCTGAGGAATTCATGTTTTTGGGCACAAAATCAACATAGTTTTCATTCAGTAACTGAAGGATAGCTTTCGCACTATGCGGTGATGCCAAATCTGGCCAAAACAGCCTCAAATCATTTCTGAGAGCACTCTCTCATGTATACCTTCGTAGCAATGCTCACAGGACGGCACGTAAGAACTGTGTGGAGGTCCACGCAGCAAATCGCTTGTCATACAAAATACTTGAAACCGAAAAATAGAAGTTTCAGATTCAGAAAGAATTTCGCTTTCAAAAGCTGTAAAGATTGACTTTCGTTACCTTCCGCTTTTATTTTGTTTGCTTTGTGGGCTATACTTGGGGGAAGTCATGCACTTTTTCACAATACGTCTGACCGATATTTCTTATTTTTTATGGTTTTTGGGAAACGACAGAGTCACGATAGATCCGCTTTTTGAACTAGTCAAAACGTGCCTGTTTAAGACCCGATTTCGGAAATTTCAGCTCCTTCTATACACGCACAATAATATTTATTGGCACACAACGAAAACTGCCATAATTTTATGTATATACAGCTTTGGGTTGTTTGCTAAACAAAAACCAAGGCTGTAGCGATTAGAACAAACCTTTGATTTTAAATTTGACGGATTATACTCTACACAGACAAATACTATGACAACTTATAATGAAATAAATCGAAATAGACAGATTGGCTGTATAATTTGTAACGTTACCTTGGGTCCCATATAAAATAAAATTAACCGTATTTGATCATCACGAAAATCAAAGCTAGGAAAAGAATCAACATAATTTCTTAGTCTGGATTTAGTAAAGAACACACTGAAAGTACCAGATAAACAAACCCATGCAATGCAACTGTTATATATCCTCTTGCTTCCAAGAAAAAAACCAAAAACCACAATCGGTAGACGAAGATTTATAGAGTAAGTAAACAACAGAATTTAATCTTCTAACAGATCCTCACGAAAATCAGCAATTAAACCAGCGGATCAAACCCAAAAACACACAGAAAAAAGTGTAACAGTTATTTTATGAGACAGAACAAATTAAATCTAACCCTGAAAACCTAAAATAAATTAAACATCGAACAGGATGACAGAGTTCGGGTGAAGTGGCTGCACCGTTGCCCAACCAACCTCCCAAAGACAATAAACTACCTAGCAGGCCAACATCCTCGAATAGGTTGAAGGTTGATTACATAAAATCTCCCCAGCAACTTTCTTCTGAGGCCTGGTAGGAAATTTTGCAGGAGCGAGAACTCTAGGCAACGACGTTGGATGGTGACTATCACCTAGAGATTTTTTAAAGGAAGAGTGGACCGTCTCTAACTACCTTTTCCGATCCCTTTGTCAGCAGACACAAGCACTCTCGGGCGAGAAACTGAGCGGGAATTGGAATCCTCCGCGATCGGGAGAAGCAACACTAGTGAGACCGGGGACATACCCACACCGATGACAAAACTTCTCTCTAGGTCGACGACAGTTGTGGAAGTAGTAACCCCTTTGGCGACAGTTCCAACTTCTGAGCCCTTTCAAAAACCTCGTGGACTTCACAACCTCTCTACCTCCTACGCAACCACGCTTTTCACCACCGTCACTCCCTGAAACAACCTGAGACCAGCCTTTCAGTTTAGAAAAAGACTGGAGTTTCTTCACCCGAGCACCCTGAACCTGACTTGCTAGAACAAAGTTAGTTAAACTCTGAAAAATCAATCAGAAGAACCTTTGCAACTGGAGTCTCCGTCAACTTGCAAAAAACGATAAAGAGTTCCTCGCTCAAAGTTGTTGGTAGTGGAACGAGACTAAGATCAAGAAATTCTTTGGGCGGCGGGTGAACATCTACGAAGATCGTCTTCATATGACTAACTTCATCTATGGACCCCGACGACGCGCTAGAATGGCTGCAAATGGAAGTGACATCAAGCAATTCTGGCCGACTCTGACTAGAAACAGGACTCTTCTTGAGGAACTGATCGACTCGATCGTTAAGGACGCAGCACCCAGGAATCACTCCGTGGTATCTCGGATTTGTCTGATGATCCGTTAGCCTATCGTTAACCTCAACCTGATACTCCCTGATCAACGGGAATTGGTAACTACCAAGGAAGGTGTCAAGCATTTTGCCTAGTTCCCTAACGTAAAAACGACAGCTCTCCAAATTCATCTCCGAATCATCCGCCCACAACAACGTCATGGTCTCCCCATACTATAAAAACATCCCCAGAATTTAAACAACTTTAAAACAATAAGCCTGAAAATAGGAAAAACGACCTAAATCAGCAACTTAAATTTACTGTATGTATAAGCTCCGGCTTCACTCCTTGAGTACCAAATAACGTTATCTTCCGTCCCATATAGAATAAAATTAGGTAAAACGAATAATTCGACAGCCCTATTTGATTTTCAGGAATCAAAGCTAGAAGAAGACCCAGTATAATCTTTCAGCGTAAATTTAGTAAAGAAGACACTGAAAGTATCAAATAAACAAACCCATGCAACGGGAATGAAAAATAATCGTTGCAAGATACAGACAAATAAGTTTTAAAACATCTTGCAAGTTTCTGCACAATTATTTCTTTTGAATATTGCCGTATAATCTCCCTGGAATAATTTTGGTGACTACATTCAGAAAGTACAGCCCTGGGATTTAAATACAAGGTAATTCATGCCAGTTGTGACTACCGCAATGTAAGTAAAAACGATTCAATTCTGTTCTTTCTTGTAAATACCAGAGGGAACAATTTGAACAAAATATACAATATTCAATTTTGAAGATTCGACTTGCAAATGGAAAAGCTTTTTTAGGTATAGAATATCATCATGCGAAGGTAACTTCTACTCAACCTTTAGGACAACGTTTTCCTTTTTATTTATAAAGCGAGACGGAAAACACTTTAATGCCTTTCGATACAGCAAGAAGTATGAAATCTGATGAATTAGAAGAGTTCTTATTGGAATAAAAATGTTGGTTGCTGTACATTCTGGTAATTTAATTCAGTGATTGATTTTTCGAGCAATGGAATTCCTGACCTACAACAATAATATCCTCGTAGAATGTGAATTAAATAAAACTAAAACATTCGGAGTCAGTCGAATAAAATCAATTCCATCGCCAGGAATGTACCTTTAAGAAAAATCTCAATCGCTTAAAACATGAAGTCAAAACAAGTTGAATGAAAAAGACAAGAAAAACAAAGTGTTCAAGAATTCTACCTCCCGTGAAAAAATCATCAAAGCCATTGGAGGTTTTCTACTGAAGACATTTGATAGTAAAATCAAGAACTCATGAGCATGGTTTATTTACTTGCGACAAATGCCAGTTTAAATATTCCGTTTCTGTCCCTCAAGCAAACTTATAATAAGTTGTGTAGATGACTGTGAATTGTACCAACACGTGATTAATTGTACATGATAGAGCCGTATGTAATCAAAGATAAGATACATTAGACCTCGACGACGGTTTAAAAATTGCCATAGCAATATTCTCCAAAGATTCAGTTTGAATCCAATTTATCTAAATGTAAAATCGAAACGAAACTTTTTCATAGTGCATAGAAAAATCCATCAAAAAGAGTTAAGCCTTTTCTTGCCTCTGTGCCTAAATTTTGCATCTGGAGGGCTTAAAACCGAGTCCGAGGAACCTCTAGATGCTGCAAGTTTCAAATATAACCTATGACACGTCTTCAGAATCAATCGCCACAGCCTCCTGCTAACACGCAGCATGCTGGTGTTGAAAATAAGATTCCTACATTTAATATTATGCCAAATTTGTCAAAGTCAATTGATCGTTTTAATGGAGAAGGAGGTCCAAAAACTGCAAATAACTGGATGGATGGATCTTTCAAGCAGTTTTTGGTTTCTGTGTAATCAAGGTCACTGCTAACTAGAAAACGCACGAACTGTACTAAGCTATACTACCCAAAATTAAAAAAATATATATAGCATTCCATTTAAAAAATTCCATATCGTCGGCATAATTTTAAAACCTCGTAAATCACAAACTTGACAAAATTGAGATATTGCTTCATTCTGATTAAGGACGTTAATATCTACCATGTTCAAACCTCGTAACTCTCGCACAAACCTAGCGTCATCTGTTGAGAGTTATTAAAATCTCTTATGTATGTTAGCTATTTAGTTCCTATTAAAACCGCGTAAGTCATAAGTTCGTAATAGGGCATAATAGTTTATCACGGCAGTCTCCAAATTTATTGCAATTAGGATAAGAAGTTGTAGTTATCAAACCGAGAATTTTAAATATTTACAGACTTAAATTAGTAAGGTTTTTAGTGTGATGATTTATTGGATTGCTAAAGGTCTTTCAAGGTTTTGGAGTTAGATTTTTTCAGTTGTTAAGAGTTACGAGTTTTTAAAATTAAACAAAAATTGTAAACACATTCAAACTATTAGCGTTACGAGGATTTACTAAGTCTTTACTCTAGGTATATGTAAATACATTTTTTTTTAATTTTGTAGAACAATGTCTTCAAGAAGTGCAAAAATAATGGAAATGACAAAACAAAACAATATTGTCTCAAAACATATTAAAGTACGCACCAAAAAGGGAAAACCGCCTTCAAGTTTTAATGTATCAAACAGTAAAAACACTATCAACAATACCGTTCCAGAAATTCGAGAGAATATAACGAGTTGTTTTTCTGATGATGAAATTATTCAGTATGCCATTAACCTTGAAAACAGAATTCAACATGAATATCTTAGAACTGACACTGAAATGTCTAACGTTGAAGATGATAACGACTTATTGCAAACTGTAAGTAGAAGGCGTGTTAGTAGCAAACCAGGCAATTACTGATAAATCTGATGCCTATACAAAAGATGGTAGGAATACAGTTCAACTGGCCGTTTCTAATAAAAATAATCTTATTGAAAACAAAAATTACTTCAAATTCATCAAAGACACAAATGATATGTCAACAGCATATGTTAATGAAAAAATATCTGATCCGGATTAGAGAGAAGAGCTAGAAAATATGCCTATTGAAACCAGTAACGAAAGTGAAAGTGACTCAGAAGAGACAGAAAATGGAGATGATATAGTTGCTACTACAAATGGAAACAATAGTGAAAGCAGTATAGAAGGGATAGAACAAGTAAATGACATTCACACAGGAGCAAAACAACATTTAAACAGAACCAGAAGAAAAAGGAGACACGTGGATAAAGAAGAGTGGGATATTTTTAAACAAAGATTAAAAAGAAGCAAAGGGGAAGAATACAAAGGACTAAGCAAAGAGGATGGAAAATGGAGTTTCAATAAAAACAGAAGTGCAAGAAGATAGAAACCAGCGTGTCTTCGTCCTCAGAGTCAAAGGAAATCGAAACTTCATTGCAGCCTAGTTACAGAGCAACAGAAAGAAATCATTTTTAAAATACTTTGGTCGAACTCCTGGGCAGAAAAAAAAGAGTATAGTAAATGTGAAACCAGTAAAACAAAGATGGACTCTGAAAATTTCTCGTAGGAAGAACTCCTTGTATTCTTTTCTAAAGCTGCCTGGAGGTACTAGAGTAAGGGTTTGTAAAAAACAATTTTTAGATACCCGGTGTCTAGGTGAATCCATGTTAAGCTGGACTAAAGGAAATCAAATCATTGATAATGCTGAGAAAAAGCAGGATGTTCAAATCAATAAGACAAAAATCGGAGATGAAAACAAAAACAAACACAGGAATACAAGCTACGTGCACTAATAACAGAAAAAGAAGCTTCCGATTAAAAAGAACCATACAAAGAAACCTGAAAGCGAGTTCTTGAAATCTTTCTTAACTAACCTTCTAAATTTAGAGTCGCCGATCTACGCCTAGCAAAAAATATATGGAACAAATCTGGAAGTCAAGAAATCAGTTATACCGCTTTTACACAGACGAATGCAAGAAAAGGGGAATAGCCGCCTTGTCAGACGCTTGATTTAGCCATGCATTTTATGATTTGAACTAGAGCCTATTTTGACCAAAAAAGATCTACCTTGGTTTTAAAACGACAAAAAAATCAAAGATAAAGAAGGAAAGAAATTTGTTTTCACAATGGATCTACAACGTGTACTTATGGCTCCATTAACAAATGCCTCAGCAATGTACTATAAAAGTAAGCTTGCAGTACATAATTTCACCATTTTTATGGCATGAAGGTGAAGGTGCACTAACAGCAAACGAGTTGGCTTCCATACTGTACACCTTTGTTTTTAATCTGGATACTGAAGCAGGAGATGAATTGATTATGTATAGTGACGGTTGCACTTTCAAAAAAGAAACTCCATCTTAAGTAACATGTGTTTGCTATGCAGCATAATGAAAAAGATTACAATCATTCAGAAGTATTTAGAAAAAGGACATACCCAGATGGAGTGTGACTCCATGCATTCCGTTATTGAAAGAAAACTTCGTAAGACAGAGATCTACACTCCAGCTGGGTGTGTTTCTGTTTGTAAATCTGCTACAATATACATAACCTAACCTATCTTACTTACGACTTTTTTAAAAAATACTCCTGTTTGTCCTTTTATAATTCTATACGTCCAGGATTCAAAAAAGGTGACCCACAGGTCATAGATATTCGATGCCTTAAATACAACCCATCAGGAATTATTGAGTACAAAGTTAATTACAGTGACGAATGGATGATGCTGCCGAGAAGAAGAAATAAAAACAATCAAGTAGGTATATTCAATCTGCATAAAGAACCCTTAGAAATAGATAAAAATGATCAATTACCACACAAATATTTGTAGGACTAATGTAAGTTACAAAAATAAAGTTGTTCAACTGAATGTTTTTTTTAAATCTTTCACCAAAATAAAGCTTTTTCATGTATAACTGAGTGTTTTTTTCTAATTCTTCAGGTATTATACTCATTTAAAAACTCTTAAATCTGAAAATGTAGGCGCTTTTGTTTTTCAAAACCTCGTAAGTCGATTAATAAGAAAGGTAATTCTATTTTTTCTAAAACTAATAAAGTAATATCTTATTTAATTGAAATTAAGTTATTCCACTATAATATTTTCACAAAAAAATTATTGCTCTTTGTGAAATAGTAAACAGTAGTGAACAGTTTCCAAGCTCTCCTGTAAAAATATTCAAAACTGACATGCGAGCTTTTAAAATTAGGCCGACGATATGACGTCATAGCTCGAAAGGGGATAACGTCACAAACAAGCACAGCACCTTAAAAACATCCAAATATTAAATAAAAATTGACCTGTTTTAACATTTTTCAAAAATATCATTCGTTTTGAAATTACTAATTTTATTTCATAAGTAGTTTTCGCACTGTATAATATCTGATAGGGGTGCAAGAGAATGTGAAACGTTCCTGGAAAAAAATGGCATTTCACACTATAAAATTGCTACCGCTTCACCTAAGTCAAACGGCCAAATCGAAAGGGTCCATTGTGATCTTACACCAATGCTTTCAAAATTCTCTGACTTGAAAAATAAGTGGGATCAAAAATTGTCATCGGTTGAGTTTGCCATTAACAATTCAATTAATAGTTTTGTTTAGGGCTGACCAGAAGGATAAATTTGATAATTTACGAAACTTTATTAAACTTCAGAATCCTTCTAATAGAGACTTAGATCAAGTTAGATCAGAAGCTCATGCGCAAAATTCAAAAATTCAGCAATACAACAAAAATTACTTTGATAAAAAACATAAAGCCCCACATATACCGAGTGTGGAGTTTCAAGCGCCTACATAGGACAATGCTGGGGATTCAGATTTCTGAAATTCCTGCTCCCTAAATTAACCTACAGGGGAGGTAATGGTATCAATCGATAGGGTAAAAGTTCCCTCTCAATCCGGCTTGAATTGGTAAATGGTATCGTTAAAGCAGAAATCTTTTTCAAATCTGACCTCAATAATCCTATGTATGGGTTTTAAACTCCACACTTGGTATATATAAACTCGGAGACTATGTAATGATAAAAAATTCTGATGTGGCACCTACTGTAAATAAAAAACTCATTTCTAGATTTAGAGGACCCTATGAAATTAAGAAAAGTTTTCGAGAATGATTGATATTTTATTTCTGATATGGAAAACTTTCAAATGTCTCAGAGACCATTTGAGGGGGTTTACGGATCCGATAACATGAAACTATGGTTAAATTATGACTAGATATCCATAGTTTTATTTTCCCAATTATGACTTACTTACCCATTATGATACCTATGATACCAACTTAGACTGATTTAATATGAATAATTATGTTATTTATGTAGTCAACACTATGCCAGAAAATATTATTTTCTGATTGTTATGACTAGAAATTAATGATTTTTATTATGTACTGAACGTGAGATACTATGTAAGCTGATTTATGACTTTGTAATTATGTTAGGCTGAAGCCAAGAATGCTTAAGTTACCCCATGCTGACAGAATGTTATGTGAGACTGGAAATGTGTGATTGAAAAAGAGAATTGAATTTGTTCGATATATTACCTTATTAACATTTATATTGTGAATTATCTTGTTTTACAGTTTTGTTTACTCATAATTATGTTTGTTTCAATGTCGTTCGATGTAAACTATTCTATTTTAATGTAGAGCCTAGATTAAGTTATCTTAAGAGTGTATTTTCATAAGTATTTCTAGATCGAAGACGATCTGATGTCAGGCTGGCCAAACTATAACCTTCTTTTCAATATTTGAATTTGTTGCAACCAGTAAGTTTAGAATTGTGTTCAGATAGAGATAGTTTATGTTTATGCTACGATTTATTAAATTATGTCACGTCGTTTTTATGGTTTGTATTTATGAACCTTGAATAAAATAATATTTAAAATAATTACGGCTGTCCTTACACAAAGGACTAAGAAATACCGAATAGTGATTTAGTTTATCTCTACAAACGATAATGTAACATTTGGTGGAGGCGCCGGTAGACGTTTAGTTTTCTAATTAGTTACTTCTACAAAATTTTTATATTGGAGTCCACATAAACAGTAGCAGATAATAAACATTTTAAGGTTTTTGTGACCAAAGAAACTAAAACCTCAGCTGCCTCAAATTGTTTGATATGCACCAGTTTGAGATTTGCAAATTCTAGTTCAAACAATTCCGTTAATCGGTACTATTACACAAAATGGTTCAAAACCAGGATATCTTAAACAGCTACGAATATGACAGTCAACAAGGCTGAACTTTCAACTGTAGGAAAATAAAAGTTGCGACTAAGTAACAATAAATATCCTGACGAAAACTAGAAATGAATTTGGCTCAGTTAGTCCTTAACATAAAGTCGCTTCAGGAGATTTATTAGACTGAAAGGCCGATTAAGAAGCTTCTTTAAGGGTAAGTAAAACTTCATTTGTTCATTAATATCCTTATATAAAACACAAGATAATTATCACAATTAAAGGTAAGAAAAGATAAGAAAATAAAAGTTCCTCTTGTTATACGTTTTGTAATCACAACCAAGCATGAAAACACTTTGTGGTATCAGGTAAACCTTCTAGACTAGAATCTCGAAACACTCTGTATACACGTCACCAGCAACAAGTAATTTTAATGAGATCAATTGTTTAAAAAATATGAAACTGTTAAATAATACATCGCTTTCAACTATAAAATAACAAGATAAATTATTACACATTAATATGTGTTGATAAGTTTTGCAAAAAACAACTTTCAACGGCTCTACTCTTTCAACAGCATTTATAAATATAAACGCGTATATCGTACTATCGTTAAAGAACAAATGGTGGAGGCGCTGTATTTTAACACATGTTTGACAATCTACGCTTTAAACACAGCAATTAATTAGAAAGCCGTAATAATATCTGACGACCATATGCGAACTAGAAATCAATTATTGTATTGTATGTACTGTAGGTATCTCGTTGCTACGTACACATCAGACAGAATTCAAAAAAGTTTCTTTTTTATGAAAAATTGTTCAAATACAAAATAGCAATAAAAGTGGCCTTGACGTTTGGCATTCAACCATGATCGTTTTTTCAGCATTGAATTTTATTTGTTTGTTAATCGTCAATGAAGCCGAAACAAAGCACATGTTCAGTCCAAACAAAAAGTTACACGAGTTCGTATTCTATAAATTCTGACAGTTTAAAAACGTGTATACGTGCCTCTCTGCTTTTATTCCGGAAGCTTTTAATTAAATCCCAAATATTTTGAATTGCAGATTTTTGAAACATCAAATATTATATGCGGCTGTTCAAAAGATAACATTCAAATATTAGATACCCACCTCAACGACGTAGCGAAATAATTGGCAATACAATAACCTCGCTGATAACAACTGGCACAGCACCGCACTAATAAAATCAATGTCTTGCATAAAAGCTGGAATAATACAGTGTTTTGTTTTATATCGAAAGTTTATTCAATCTAAACAAGACAAGATCGAAGTTTATTGGAGTTTCTTTACAACTTCCGAAACATTTAATTCTTGGCGCGTGTCATCTAACTGCAAAACACATTCGACAATCCTTCCTCCTACGCAGACATGCACGAACTGTCGGATGCGCTTGCCCAGTATTTAGTGGTGGTTCCCCTCCAGAGGTTTAAGTTTTTCCTTTAACTGGGTTATGGATATTTTATGCTGGTTTAATTTTATATTTATGGATGCTCTTGTATTTTACAAGAGGTGACTCCTCGTGTAGAGGAACTTTTTATGAGACATCTTGGGATGTTAACTTGAAAGTTTACGACTAAAAGATGACCTGTAGGGCCGGCTAGATATTGCCCGCTGGGTTTACCGATGTAGGTCATGTTATCTAAAGAAGAAGATGATTGATTATAATCTAAACGTCTTAAAATCAATTTTCGGACAGGAACTTGATGCCAATATTTTTTTACCATGACAAATGACCTACATCAATAGTCTTTCGGGTCAACAAATTTTGGTTTTATCTACTACTTATATAAAATTCCCACTTGAGAGGAGCAAATCTTTTTGAATTATTATTTAGTTTGGTCGTAATTGTAAACGAACGCTAGTTAATCGATTTGTATTTAAGGTTTCAAATGTAATCAGTTCGGTGGCCAATTCTGCAAATGACAAGGCCTTTTAAGTGGTTTTGCGTTCATCAATGTTACAATCAATAGATATTGGTTTTCAATTTGCAGCAGTTTAATCATAACAGAGCACAGCCTGCATGTGGCACCCATCCTATTACGTTGGCGAAGCTTCCTTTGATTAATGATTCGGTTAATACATAATATTAAAATTTTAAAGGCTAATAGATGCACCATATTTCATTGTCATATTAATATATTGCGTACTCGATACTAAATTTCAGTAATTAATTTGTAGCGTGTAAATATTCTCTCTCTTTGTGAAACTTGCAAAGGTTCTGTAATAATGAAGCTTTAAAAGCATTGTTTTATATCTCGCGCAATTAAGAGAAAGCTTTTAAACTAAACGGCGATATCTTTAAATTCTTTTTTTTCGGTCTAAATTAAAAAAAAGAGTATAAATGTGTTGCAGCATTCGAATAATGAAAACGGTGAGATATGTAAAGCGTTTTAACACAAAGCAAGGGAAGTTGTTCACAAAAGGTGATTAAAATTGATAAATCGAATTCAATATCAGAGACCTTCCTGAAACTTTGGTTTCCCACAAATTATGGTCATTATTCTCTTGTCTAATAATAGGTAACTGTTTCAAGGGAAGTTTGGTGTAGATCCTGTCATTAATTTATTGTAATTATCCTAAGAGTTAGATTGCAATTTTGTAAACGTAATTAACTGCCTTCTTGTAATAATTCTAAATCTAAAGTTTCATTTCGATTTATTTTGTATATCAAGTTTATCCGATTATTTATTGAGACATTCAAACAAACATTCACAATTATAAATTGGGAATACGGTTGGCAAATAAATCTCGATTCCATTAGTATTTGTCGGCTGTAATTTCAAGTAGTCTGAAAATATTAACTTTTTGAACACAAGACATTGATAATAAACAAGGTTCCAATAGTCTGGAACAAAGACACGATCTTTAACGAAAGATAGAAAAGGAAGAGGTGAGGAAGTCGCTAAAAAAAAGTTTCCAAACTTTTAAGTCTCCTGAAGTTACAATTTGCCATTTGAAATAGTTAGACTTTTAGTTCTTTTGGTTATAAAAACTTTAAAATGTTTATTATTAGCTAGCAAAACAAACAACAGAATTTTTTGCTTGGAATCCAATATAAAAATGAGAATCAGATAAGCTGATGTTATAAGAGTAATTGGAGAACTGTATACCGGCGCCTCCACCAAATGTTACGTCATTGTTTGAATTGTAATCATTATTAGCCTTTTAATTAAAACAAATGACATTTAAATATATCTGGCATTCCGAAATATAAAACTTGGATATTCTGATATTTCAATAGAATTTTTGCTCTGGTCATTTTTAAGCCTTCGTCGCGATTTAACATGTCTTACCTTCGACTGTATGTAGATATTTCAGAAACAAGTAATCAGGTGTTAGCTCTATTCACAGTCATTTACACAAATTCATGTAAGTTTGCTTGAGAGAGAGAGAGAGAGAGAGAGAGAGAGAGAGAGAGCGCGAAACAAAAATACTTAAACTGATATTTGTCACAATATTAAGCAAATAAGTAGAATGGCAAATGAACCACATTCATGAGGTCTTGGTCTTATTATTACATGTCTCCAGTAGAAGATCTCGAATGGCTTTGAGAATGTTTCCACAAGAGTTAGAAATTTAGGAAATTTTTGTTTGTGTTTTCCATTGAACTTGTTTTAAGATTTTTTCAATTTCAGTTTTATTTAATTTACATTCTGTGAAGATATCAGCGTAGTAGGTTCAGAAACTGCTCTACACAAAGGATCAAGACCAATTTCTAATTTCGTACATTATCAAATTTTTAATTTAATTTGGTTTAAGTTTAATCGATGTTTAATTGATGGTTCTCCGTCAGCAAGAGAACCTTCTTCTTCAAACTTCGACATCATTTTACAATAGAGACACGATCACAAGCAGACCTACGTAGTCTCCAAGATGTTGACTACTACACTGAACCAAGAAAGACAGACACTGCACGTTCAGAATTTCCCTTTTAAAGTATGTCAGATGTTTCCGCTCAACCTTGCACGTACAAGACTAGAAGGAAGGAAAGCCAAATCATACCATACAGTTTCAGTACTTATTTGCACAACAAAAAAAACAAAGAAACCCTAAATGAGAACGGGCCCTTTAGAAATTCAAATCCCAAATTTCTCAAACGCGTTAGCCATTCCACTACTTCACTCGGTTACGGTCAGTGCAACTAAATATTTTGCACAGCAGATAAGAATTTGCTGGGAATATTCTCTAAGCTCTGTAACCCTTGCAGACTTCTATTTAAGATAATCTCTGCTTAAAAACCATTTAATGTTAGCTGTAGCTGTATTTCTTATTCCATGTGGCTTCTCTTACCTATCTTGTTTATGGGACGCTGTTGAAACCAAACTAGCGTTAAATATTAAGAAACTTGAGAAATTTGAATTCTTACCTACCAGAGATGCCGTACGTATCTTGCCCTATAACCTGGCGACGAGAATGAATATAAAAAAAAATCAATACAAAAATTGGTAAAGCAGGTTACTTTTGGTTTAAAAAGTTTCTAAGGCGTCACCAAGGTATCCATACGCAAATCTGAAGGTGTGTCACTTGCTCGTTCACAGAAAATGTCGAGAGAAATTGTTGAACCTTACTTTGAACTATTAGAAAGGAAATGTTTACAATATAGACAAGACTGGGATCCAACTAAATAGTAAACCTGACCACGTTATTGCAGTAAAGGGCTTTAAAAGTGTTTCTGCGATTACTTCGGGTGCGAAAGGAGTATTTCTCCCGCCTTATTGCATCTTTAAAGGCAAGAATGCCACTTGATTCTCCTATTACTTACGTAAACGCCGAAATATTCCTAGACTTAGTTCAAAACTCACTTCGTCCTTCGAAAGATGCACAGAAAGATCCTTTTAATCTTGGCTGGATACACTTCACACACAATCTAGGTGGAAATGTTAGAGTTTGTAGAGCAAAACGATATAATTATATTGTACTACACACTACACTATACCTTCGCGTACCTCACCAGATAAAACCATTCCTGGAAAACTCTTAGATGAAGTTTCTCCGGTTCCTGCTATTTCAGGCATAAGTGCAGCGAAAAAAACGCAAAAGAAGTGTAGCAAACATTTTAAATTCACTGGAGAATATTAGCAACGCCAAGGAACATAAGAACAAAATAGAAAGAATAATAAAGTCATGCTTTG
>VTPC01005629.1:133612-145302 GCA_011009095.1 Ignelater luminosus | reverse complement strand
TTTTTAGTTTCGCACGTTGTGAACTTTGAAAGGAAGCGAATAGTGTAAGCACTAACACTTCGTTGTTGGTAACCATTTCGGGCGCGAAATTTAAATATTGATAATCCATTTTCCTACTGGATTTTCTAAATTACAGCAAAAACTATTCGTAAATGGCTAAATCCGGTGAAGTGGTAAATCGGTGCTTCCATTCTACTATGAAAAATACTTTTTTTTATATACGTTTATGGTTCGTGGAATCAGAGAAAGATGAAGCAACCACCTACTCCTTATAAAACTTGACTTTCTGGACCAGCAAAAGTATGGACATTCTAAAAACTATTAAAGGTTGTTTCTAGTGAATTTTATTTTGAATTTAATAACCAACAAACTCCTTTGATAAAATGTAGGAGGAATAAAATTATACAAATAATTTCAAAGAAATATTTACAAGATTAAAATAAACAATGCTTCAATCTTAAATCAAACTACCAGGTATCATGCGCGAAAATTTAAATTTACTATTTTCCAAATTGCCTAAGAGGACTGAATTATCGAAAAATTCCGACGTTAAGTGAGTTATGTATCTATACCCTTTTGGTTTGACGTAGGGTTTCACAGTTACGGTAGACTTTGTGAGAAAATAATTCAAAAAATCTAATTATTCTCTTGGATGTGCATGTTGTAAAGTCTAAAATTCTCGTGAAAACAGACAAAACAATTTTGAATCTGTAGAAGAACTCTAAATTGATGGGTTAAGAGATGGTCCATCAATTAAAAAAAATTGATCCACCAACTGATTAAAACAAATCCTGACTGCTCAACCCTTATTCACATTGCGTATTACGTAACTCTAATTTTAACTAAATAGCAAGTTTTAGCACCGATCTATCAGCTGCTGGTGCATATCAGAAAATTACCTTCTGATGTGTTCTCGTACTAAACTATCAAAAAGTGTATTAGAATTTATTCTGACAGTAAGTAATTCTGAATAATTCACAAGTTTATAGATAAAATTCAAATTTACACCGCTCCGTAAAGATAAGAGTGGCCTTAATACGCCTTTTTAACCTTGGAGAAAAATAAATTTTGAATTTAAGTTCGTTCGTTATGTCTAGCGTGGTTGGTTTAGAGGGAAACGGCAAGGCCGTGGTGTTGCAGGTCCTCTTTCTAGAACTCACTGGTTGCGGTCCAAAGACGATATCGAACGAGTCACTTTCGTTGCTCGTTGCGCTTATTTGTTTTCGTTGTAAGGAATAAGGAAAGTAGGATACTTTAACTTAGCATTATATAACTTTAGTTTACCCACTAGGGGGACTTGTTGGATCATTCCAAGCATGAAGCTTTAGAAAGTTAGCTTCTGTATGAAATTATGAAAATCGAGGTGACGCAACGAAACTTGTATGGTTATCCCGAGTATCACAATCCTCAACTTGAATTTCTGGTTGGTGTCTAGAAGAAGTGTGATTATGATAACATAAGACTATAGAGGTAGTTATAGATTAGAACCACACAGTAATTCCATAAATTTTTGCTAACGTAGCTTTTAAATGAAATGAGAAGTCTTTTAAGTATTTAGACAGCCCAAGGCTTAGAAAATTATATTTCCTAACGCCTTTCTTTATCATTCTACTCTATCGGATTCTCTATCGAAAGTTGTTTAAAAAATGTAATTAAAACTCTTTTAAGCTTTAAGTAATGCAGATGCTTTCGGTTTTTAAAGTTATTCTGCAGTTATAGTTTTTCTTTGGTGTTTTCTTTTCTTGTCAAAAAGAACAAAGCGATAGAAACTTTAAAATTCAAACTTTGGCGCCGCCTTCTTAATGGATATCTACGAGGAGCGGCGTTTTAATTTAATGTCAGCTTCACTTACTGTATTTACTGTGCAGCGTCTAGTCACCGTAGTGCCTTTGGCAAGTTGCCTAATTTGCACGTTCTTAAGCTGGTCCTGATCGTGAATCAAATCAAACAAGTACCAAGCAAACGCCGAACTTTATCAGAACGACGTCGAAATATTTGAGTATAATTTCGAGCATGCAACAAACCTGGCTACTTTGTCATAGTAGGATATTTAATAAATGGAAGCCAGAAATAAGTAAGTCAGTATCCAGATATAAAGATGCGCTGTGATCTTAATGAACTATTTCGTTTGTCTTTTCACTAGCACTACAATTCGCTAGCTATCAATGGAAGTAAAAGAAAATGATTTTTGAAGTAGATGAGAGCATAATTACACCAAAGAAGCAAACTTTAGCACCTAAAAAAAGTGTGACTAGCTCTAAGTCAAAAGAGTGATTGAATATCAGAACTGCAAAAAAGAACATTGGTAGCAAAATAAAAAGCTAAAAGTTCTTGTTGCTCAGAATCATAAATAGAAAAAACTTAGTAAAAACGATACATGCTGAAGTTCAAGCGTAAGGGTGATGATAAAACTACTTTTGCAGTACAAGAATGCAGGTATGTTTGATTTCGCCACCAAGTTGAATTACGAAACCCGATGGAAAGATCTCTGCAAATAGTTAGGAAAAATACAGATACAATTTAGTAAATGGCTGTATTGTTTTTCAATATATTCGCCCTTAACATCAATATGTTTTTTCATACGCTTAAACCAACTTTCGAAACATTTTTTCCAATCCGAAGTTGGCACCTCAGAAACCAGTTGCCTAAATGCCTCAACGGCCTCTTCAGGCAAAGAATAACCTTTAACTACGCATCTTGATTTTGATTGTCGGGAGTAGAGTTGGTGATAAGCCGCACCCTTATTTAACTAATGTGTTAATCGTATTTTTTTCGGACAGTTTCTCTGCATGTTTTACTTTTGCTAAAAAGTTTTCATACATAATTTTTATCATTTTTCTTGTTTTTTTTTGGCAGTTCATCTGTGTCTAGAATTTCCCACATATTCTCCCTCGTTACTGAGTCAAATGCCTTCTCAAAGTCTGTAAAGGTGATGCAGATGCTTTCCCCCATTTCTTCGGTTTGTTCGAGTATTATCCTCAATAGAAGGGTTGAGTTTTGGCATCGTGTGAGGTTTCTTTTCTTTGGAATATTTATAATTATTCCTCGGGACCAATCCTCTGATATTGTTTGTTCATGAGGATGTGTAGGATTTCTATAGATCTTTCCTTGTCTGCTTTAATAAGTTATATGGGGATATCATCCACGCCTGCGCTTTTACCATTCTTCATATTGTCAATTGTTTCCTGGATTTACTTCATTGTAATTTCGTCTTGGTTTATGTTTAGCGGCTCACTTCTTTCTAGTTCATCTATATCTCTTGTTTCTTTTTTCTTGTACATTTCAGAAAAGTATCCTGCCCGTCGTTTTATAATATCGCCTTTGCTTTTGAGTATTTCTCCGTTTGTTCCTTGTATTCTATTAATTGGCTTGGTTTTTTCCCCGTAATTCTTTTCGTTATTTTGTATAGGTGCTTTGAGCTGCTTTTTCTGCTTCTTCTAACAGGTTTTGAAGGTAGTTTCTCTTGTCTTTTCTTACCCTCTTTTTTTACTTCTCTGTTTTTATTCCAATATTCTCTATGTACTTGGTTTTTCTTGTTTCGTCTTCTATATTCAACCATTTCCTTTTTATTCTTCTCCTCTCTTCGATTGTATTCAATATAGCGTTTGTTATCCATGGTATTTGTTTTCCGACTTTCTGTCCAACTGTTTCTTTTGCGCTTTTCTTCACTGCGTCTCTGAAATGTTGCCAAATGCTCTCCACCAAAAGGTTTCTAAGTGGGTTAATTTCTCCGATATTCCTTTGCATGTTCTTCTTATACTCCCCCAATATTTCTACATTACCTTTTAGTTTGGCAACATTAGATTTTGTGCGTACCGGTAGGATGTTGTTGCTCTTCAAGCTTATTTCTACCTTGCCTCGAAGAAGTTGATCTGCACCCCTCATCACTCTTACATCTCGTAGGGAGTTCCAAGCTTTAACATAACCTCTAACTAGTAAGTAGTTAAAATTAAACAACGATGAATTGAACTAGTTATTTCTCAATTTTAAACTCATATTTACGTTATATAAATTCATACCTAGAGGGAATGTTTATTATTGTGAATATTCAGCAAATCCTAATTTGCTATTAATTTTGGTAATTAATGGTGAGTTAGTGAATATTCAAAATTATTATTACGTCTCTAAAGGGTAATTGCCGTGCTATATACATGAGGTACTTGCTTACCAAAATAATTCATTTTATAAAGTCGTAGAGATAATCAAATTTCTTAATTTCAAATTTTTATTTTGCTAGAATATTTCAAATATGCTAGTAATTCTTTCAACAGAATTATCTAAGGTAAATTCACCGAGTGATTTAAGAATTACTAATTTTGTAAAGTAAACTCATTACTATATCACAAGCACAACTTCAGTAATTAATCATCTAGTGCTGCTTTTGTATTTTCATCTCAATCTGTTTTCTAAGGTAAGTAAATAACCACTAAATTCAATTTTAAGCGAAAATTCTCACGTTTCCCCCAAAAGTTTAATCAAAAAGAAATTAGGAAAATTTATCATCAGTCTTCCCAGTGATTTGTTACATTTCTTTTTAATCCCTATTTTAATTTTACTTGTTAGTCGAAACGAATCTGTTAGGCAAGTAAATTTTTCATTTCCTTTTTTTAATTCGAAAGCGGTCGAATTCCAATTTGTCATTCCCAAGAAGAATCAATTAAAGTGGGCCTTAATTATCATCAGTTTCAAACACGGAGGAGGGTTGGTTGCTTGCTTAAAAACCGTTCAAGCACATAAGCGTTGCAATAATGATTCAAGGGCTCTTCTTGTAATTATTCTCTGTCCAACGTTTATATTAATAAATGTTTAAATAAGAGAAATAATATTTTTTTATTGCGAACGCGTAGGCGCTCGAAAGTGGAACTGTTATGAGGGTTATCATTCTTGCTTTGCTACAACATTACTGCTTCTCCTAGTCTCAGCAGGGTGATACCATTAAGAGGCGAGGCATCTGTTGCTCGAAATTTACGCAAAATACTCGGCTCGCATTTATAACTAATTAAGGTTAATTATAGCCTAAAGAATAAAAAGTTTAACAAAAGAAAATAAAAGTTGGGCGTTTAATTAAAAGAAATCTGTGTTGCTTGAACTCGTTATTTTTCTTGTTTTAAAGACTGTTAAAAAAATAAACAGAATCTTTTATCGAGAGATTTAAATACAATTAAAGTGGATTTTCCCTTAAAAAGAGAGAAAAAAATAAATTTTATTTTCACTTTAAAGTTTCCAAATCCCTTAATAAACACGCGGACGGCTTCGACGTTAAAGTCAGAAGTAAAAAGCGCAAGTGTTTGAGCAGAAAATTACTATAATGCCATATTTTGCGATTCGCTAGTGTATCATATTGTGGTGTTATGCATTCAACCCCCCCGTTCGACTGTGACAGATCAATGCTACGATCAAGCATCCCTGCTAGGTGTATTAAATGATCAACATGGATGTACCCGAAATCCCCTTCAGCAAGAGATGATCAGTTCCATTCTGTTGAACCTTTATATCCTATAAATCCGTTCGTTGTATGGGGTGAAAGAAAACGTTGCGGCTGTGTTTATCTTTAGAAGACTTTTACTTTCTTGTTTTGTTTATTTTATTTCTTTTTAATTTACGCCTTTTAGAATTTTATAAATCGACTGGAGTCAATGCACTGATGTTATTCAAATGTATAAAATCAAATGGGTAATTTTAAACCGGACGCTACAAACACTAGGACAGGACAAGAAAGTTTTGCTTCTGCCCGGAGAGAGGGTCTGAAACGAAGTTCAATTTCAGTTACGAAACTTGTCACGACTCACAAGTCAGTGTCAACTTTTTACCCAGCTCGCGTTATCTAAGACGACGTCGAGAAGAAAACGCTTTTTGTTGTTTTTTAATTCCACTGAATTGTAGAGTTCATTGGATGGGTGTATTATTAGCTTAAGGTCCATTTTACACATACGTGACTAGGGTTCCGATGCAGGAAGTTGAAATAGATCGATAGTAACATGGTTTTAGAAAAAAAAGTTTGAATTTTGATTATTGTGGGGTGGCATAGTTGGTATGTTTAGAAAAGTTGCAATAATCTGTCACAGTAACGCCTCCGGAAGTCACAATGTAGAAGCAGCTGCTGCCACCATTGAAATAACAAGGTGGTTGTTTGTGTTATTCTTATACTTTTAGCAATTTCCAGGGACGTTTGAAATATACACAACATATGATACTGGTAACTTTTATTAATAGTTTTCATTCACTGACCATTTTTCAATTTCTGCTTTCTGAATCAATTTTTCATGTTATACAGTATTCCATTAACTTGTAGTACAAAAACATTAATTCTTCTTAGAAGTAATACGATAGGTATTTGTCAAATTAATTTCACTGATTTAAAATTGACTAATCTGAAGGAAAAGACGATATCAGTTTTCAGTTACTATTTTTATTCCAAGAGATTACTTTATTTTTGTTACTATAAACTCAAGTTACTCAAGCTCTAAAAGGAGTTTTTCGTCAATTGTCCGTAAATGACGACTCTTTAAAATCGACAATCAATGAAGTGTAACCTTTATGAATGCAAACGAGCTCAAAAATATGTCGTTTACGGACAGTTACTTTACACGTCTCTGAAGTGACTTTTACAGACACGCATGGTTGGAGGACTCCAATCGTTAAATTTCTCAGCTCTTATTTGGCAACAGTTTTATTTGTAGCAGCTGACAGACCTTTAGAGTCACTAGATCTGTTAGCACTAGCACTTTAATTCCCTTGTTTAATAGTATGCATGCTCTGGGAATGTTCTTGAATGAGGGCTATATTTAACCTTGCCTAATTACCTCATCACAGTGTTTTTATTCATATTACTACTCAATTTCAAAGTTTCCTAGGGAAAATGGAAAACGAGGAACTACGAGAGGATGTTGATGATTGAGGTTCTAATCCCTAGGTTTGGGATCTTTCTTGGTTTCAAAGGAAGCAAACAAGTGCTCTGGAAATACATCGCGATTAAACGGGTATATTCACGTTTTTTTAAAACCTGCGATAGCTGTTTGCATGAGAGCAGCTCTTCTGAATACAGGAGTAAAAAGTTTTCCAATTTGGTAAATGGTCACAGCACGACCAGGGTGTGCAACCAGCCATTTTCTAACCTCTTGTTCATAGTAAGCACTGAGTGGCGCCATAAATGAAACATCTAAAGGGTAGAGGCGGTGGGTGGTATGGGGATAAAAGCACAAGAGAGTAACATTGTTTTCCAAAGCAAGATCAATTAGCGCCATGCTTTTAGAGTGGAATCTATGTCCATCTAAGATCAAAAGGACAGGTTTTTGCGGTGATGGATTAGCATACTCAATAAAGCATCTGAACCAATAAAGAAAGGATTCAGCGTTGATCCATCCACTTTCATGGTAGTAGGTAAATGATGCCGGAGGAGCATCATTCAGCAATAAAAGATTTTTGCGTTTACGCAGAAAAATAAACATTGGAAGCATGAAATTCCCAGCTGCATTCATGCAGGCTTTAGCAAGAAGAACTCCTCTTTCGGCCGAGGACAAGCAGCCTACTTGTTTTTTTCCTCAAAGGGCTAATACCTTCGACTGTTTGTTAGGCACTGTTAAAACTCCAGTCTTTCGACGTTATATATGTCGTTGGGGGAAAGATTATGTTTTTATATTTGGAATTCAATATATCATAAAGCTTGTTAACAGCTCTGCGATTAAATCCCTTAGCTCGAGCAATGGATGTTTTTTTCTGGATCTCTTAATAATATGTTGAGATGCCTATTTAGAAATCTATACAGCCAGTCCTTTCCAGCCATCTGTGTTGTCTTGTTAAAATTGTTCGGGAGATTGTTTCGTTCAGCTAGTTCAAATGTAAGTCTCCGTGGGTCATGCAAGGTAAGTCCAAAGAGTCTCTCTTCTAGAAACAGAATATGGTTAACTAGCTCAGTTTCTTGGGTTTCTGTGAAAACTGTCTTAAACCTCCCAAGAGATTTTTCTGCTACCGATGCTGGAGACAGGGCCAGCTGACGAACCTTCTTACCTCTGTCTTCTACTGAAGGTTCGCGCAGCTTTCGTGTAACCCAAGTGCCCTTGTGACGCAGTCTGCTGACCAGCTCTGCCTGTTTGTCTTCCTCTTGTAGCTTCGTGGCATATCTAAAAAGAAACTATAAAGTTTAGAAAAAGCGTGTACACTCACTCAGTCAGTATTAACCGGTCTTGCCCCACTATGACATGTTGTAAACAAGATGGAGCCACAGCCTTACGCGAGTTAAGAATTGATAAACATGCTAAATTTGTGTCTAAAGCTAAAAGAATCAAAATTGCACTTACCTACAATAATGCACCATATGTGTGTGAAGGACACAGCACGAAGACTCAACACAAAATTGAAAAATTTTGGTGGGAAAGATTAAAAAATTTATCACAATACAAAGCGTGTGTACCGGCGTCTAGAAGTGAACTTTGCCTTCTCTGCTTGACAGCTCTCAGTAGTTAAAGCGATCTCCGCTAAATAGCAGCACATTACTAAGGAGATACGGGAGTACCCGGTTTGACCCGTTTACCCGGTTTTACCCCACTTTCTCCTACAGTACCATTTACCAACGCAAGGCTTAAATGTTTAGAAAAGCCGGAGGCTTTGTCAGCGCACGCTCACCCTCGTGTCATTCATTCCTTTGGCATGGAACGTCCGACACTTTAAGTTTGGAGAGTATTTTTTGATTTCCAATCTAGATCCACCGGGTTCCGTTTAAAGAGCGCCGCTACTCAAGGAATGCAATTTTAAATTGCATCTTTACAGATTATAAAATCGAGAAAAACATGTTTGAAGATTTTTGAAAGCCATAAAGTTCCACATAAATTTAAGCTGTGATTGGTTTTGTTTTACTCTAAACCACCAAAAGAATCACAGGGCTGGGGTGCAAGGCCCTGCAGCTGCCTCCAGGATTATTCCATATTCCAGTCAGCGTTTATAGCGGCAACCCTCGATGCCTTCATTGAGTAAAAGTTTGAGTCACCTTAAAAATGTGCACGAGCCACTCCTATTAAGTTGTCCCAGCTACAGGTCTGAGAGGTACCCTGAATATTCAGAACTTATCTGAAATTGTTGTGGTAAAAAACCGAAAAAATCCTTGTCAAGCTTCTATTCACTGTCATACAACAAAAGTCTTCCTTGGAAACCCATTAACCTTCAAATGTCTATCGTGCGCATCCTCTCTGTACAGTATGCATTGCATCTTTCAAATTTAGACTTTTAGATCTGCTTTCAGGCTACCATATCTTTGGATATTTAAAAATCTTTCCAAAAACCTTTTTAGATTTATTAGGCCAAGAGCACAACATCCCTTAATTGTGCTACTGCAACAAAATAATGACAGACGACCCAAGCGACTTAGCATCGGCGACATCAATGCCCAATCATTTTCTTATTGAAAGATCATTCCTTACGTTGTCTGATGGATATTACAACTCCCTGACGATATTCACACTTTCAGTAATTCGTCAGGCATTTTTGTTAGAAATGATCGAAGCAGTATTTTAATGAACTGAAACCAAGACTAAATAGAAAGACACCAATAATCTCTTCCAAAAGCTTTTCCAGTAGTCTGGAAACTAGAAAGGAAAATTAAGGCTCTGACCTATTTGTTCGAATGGTGACAGTGAACTGCTAAGATAATGAAGATGAAAGGCCAATTAACGAAATATCTAAACGTAAGCTACACAGGTAAGGGATTTTTCTTTTCCATATAATAGTTTCTTTAATACTTTTTGCCAGATGAAACTATTAGCTCCATTATTGAGTGAAGCAACCTGCATATTGTTTAGAAATTTTTTCAAAATCTGTCATCTTGATTGCACATATCCGCAAATATATATATATATATATATAGGCTTTGTTTGTTAGCGTCAAAAGCTACCGCTGCCAGAAGATTGTTTACGGGAAGATTAGTCGTAGGGCCAGGAACATGATTAATTGGCAGGTGCCTGTTGATTTGACTATTTATACAAAATCTAATTTTGGAAATAAATTTTATTTATTTAGGAACGCTAGATGAAGTTCAAGGTTTTTAAATGACCCCGATCGTCTTCTTCCGAATTTAGTCGTTTCAAAATCAAAATTTATTTTAACCCATTTAGCACCGTTTAACCAAATATCTTGCCTAGAAAAACATTCGTTAATTTCTTTTATTAATTCTATTGAGTCTATCCCGAAGATCCTTTTTTATTGAATGCGTTGTTGAACTTTGGAAAAATTGCAGAGCGCAACATTTCCCGAAAATAAATAATTTTATCCGAAATTCACAAAACTTATACACTGCTAGTTTTGCCAATTAATAAAGTGATTGGGAGAGTTCAAACAGATTCTGTTCCTAAATTTTAAAAGTAAAAAATTATAAAAATTAACTTGGAATACTTCTAAAAAAAATTGGTAATAAAATCAACGACGCGTTGACAAACAAGAAAACAAAGCAATTTTTTTTATTTCGTTAAATATATAAGAAGCACCTTTTCGGCAAATTCGGTTTGAAACCAGAAACGAAATTATCAAGCACGATGTTCTTCGTCAGCTTCAACAACCGGTTGTATTTTAAAAGAATTCCTGTTTATTGCCGTTATACTCGTATTTGAAAATAGACAGAAAAACCAACTCGTGTAGATAATTCGGAAAGTTGCCAGGTTATAAAAAAGATATTGATGATACACGTCAAGGGGAGAAAAATGACATAAATGCGTTCTGATACCAGGTAACAAGGTAGCTCGTCTAAACCATCATCTTTTTTTACTTTCAAATTGTGTGTATCTTTATCATAACTAAAACGTCTTGTTTATGTCTCGATGAAATTATTCACCGATTTTTTCCTTGTAGATTTGAAATTGATTATCTTGAGCTTTTTGTGAAATGACAAATAATTTATCGGAGGATTTTATCATCTTAATTTAAAAGTTTAAAAATTCGAGTTTTCATTAATTATTTTATTTAAATGTCAATGTAGGATAATTATTGATATAACTGTGTGTTACTATCACTCAATAACGTTTGCTCTTAATATGAACATGAATAAATTGATACAACTCACTTTATGTTCATAGGATACTTCTGAATAATTTACAATACAAGTGTCGTATCAGCTATGTCATTGACTTCAGAATTTCAGTAATAATCTATGAACAGAATTACAGGGACTCATTTAGAACTACTCAAACAAGGGTTTGACGTCCTACAAATTTCTGCTGAAATTACCGGTAGTAAATAAGTATATTATAATTTCTTATTGCTTATACTCACGTAAAAGTACACTTGATAAAATCATGTGACTTTCAGTACAACTAAATTGGAGCTTTACTCTATTTTTTATTTATATTATAATTTGATATGATTATCTCAAACCTCAAATAAAAAATAATACCGATACTTCTTAAATAATTGTTAAACTTATTTTTTTGTTAGAATAAATTGCTTTCTTAGTTGGTGTTCAATATGCAATTCTCATAACAAAAACCGAATTCAACGATTGTTACAAAATTAAAAACAACAAATCAGCAAGGTTAAATGACAAATTAATACAAAGGAAGTCTGATCGTGAATATTCTACAGATCAATAGATTTGTAAAGAATAACACTTTAAACATTTGAACAAAACCAAGCTATTCTATCAAATAAAAACTGTACAATTTTATAGCCGACCAGCGATTTCACCTTAAAATAATTAAATGAGAATACTT